>CM076412.1:30883367-30995881 GCA_038363315.1 Mugilogobius chulae
TTTTTTCTTTCTGCCCCTTCATTTGCTTTTACCCTTTCTTTGTTTCTTCCTCTCCCCCTCTCTTTTTCTCTTTCTCACCCCTTTCTCTCTTCCTCTTTTTCTCTCCCTCTATCTTTTTCTGTCACTTCTTTCTCTCCCTCTCACACTCTCTTCCTCTCTTTCTCCGTCTATCTTCCTTTCTTTTTGACCGCTTCCTCCTTTTCTTTCTCTTTCTGTGTTTCCCTGTCTTTCTCTTCCTGTCTCCTCTTCTTTTACCCAATCTTTTTCTCTCTACCACTCTCTTCATTGTTTCCTTCTCCACTTCTCCATCTTTTTCTCTCTCTCTCCCTCTTTCCCTTTAAACCCGTTTCTCTCTCTTTCTCTACTCTCTCATATACTGTATGTCTCTTTCTCTCTCTTTTCCTTTTTTATTCTCTCCCTCCCTTTCCCCTTCTCTCTCTCTCTCTCACACACACAAACACACACACTTTGGCTTTAATAAGTTTAACAGTTATGTCCTTAAAAAGAAAGACTTTTCTGTGTAGTTTTACATTAATTGGTTCATTTTTTTTTTTTTTTTTTTTTTTTTGGACCGAGAGCAATGCATTCTGGTGGGAAAAATGTATGTTGGTGTTTTTGGTTAGAAGAACAGGTGCACTGTGTAACTTTCTGGGGGTGAAAAGTCAACTACACAATTTGCTGGAATTAGATCTAGACTTTGGGACATTCTGAATGGGTCTAAATACATTGTATGTCATAATGTAAAAAAATAAAGAGAATGATTTTTATTATTTATTTAGTTATTATATAATTAGTGTCTATATTTGGACAAAAACTTACACAGCGCACCTTTCCCGCGTCAGGATGCTAGGAAACCCTGCCGTGCCGTGATCAGAGAGGGAATGCTGTGAGTGTGTTTTATTGGTACCTGAGTGTGTGTGTAGTACCTGTACCAGACCAGGATGGAGACCAGACTTGTGATCCACCAGCATGATGTTATCGGCCTTCACATCTCCATGGCGACAACTCAGGGCCTTCAAAAACATCCCCGCAACGGAGGAACCACACAGAAAAAAACATGTTAGAGACAAGAATAACTATAGCTGCAAGGAACCTTTATTTTAGCACAATCATTTCTGCACAACATTACGACTTTTAGAACATATCAAACAAACGGGTTGAATTTTGTGATTGGGTGAACTTTACAGATTTATAACAATTTTAGAAAACATTTGGATTTGTTGATGTTGAAAAATCGCTTAAAAATTGGAAAAGTATACATTGACTGTGTGGTAACTACAAAAGTTTAGAAGCATCCATTTTTGCAAGTTTCTTACACATTACCATGAAAACCTCAGAGAATGGCAAAATAAAAACTTTTGACAGCCGGACGATTTAATAGACACTCAGACTTTTTTATCTACAAAGTTTGTTTTTATAAACCAGTCACAAACAAGAAAAAGTGACGAGTTAAACAATGAGAATGGGCCTTGAAAAAAAACCATCATTGTTCATTAATTGATGTATTATGTACAATGACAATAATAAAAAATCTAAATAACCAATCAGAGGTGTGCTATATATCAATTTTATATAATATTGAGAATGCTTTCATGTGACATCACAACATTATATGAGCCAATAACATTTAATACAGATGGGAGTCGACTAGCAAAATGGTGCTACAATACCAAGAGTGACTGAAAATCGGTGAAATTACAATCTTATGCTCACCATCATGACTTAAGACATTTATTTATGCACATGAACACAACATACAGTATTAACATAAACAAAATAATTTATTGTATTTATTTAATTTATGTATTTAAGGTATACATTTTTGCAGATTTTGCCCAGCTCTCAAGACTAGTCAAAAGTATTAAAAAAAAAACAATAAAATTACTGAATACTGATATTAGTACTAAAAATTGAATTAAAGTTATTGATGCCATAACAATTATATTAAAAAACACACGTTGGCCTTTTCTGAAAACAAAATACTGGAGATACAGAAAAACTACAAGATCAAAGAAAAAGACAATGGCGTAATTTCAGCAATCTGTATCAAAAATGTCAGGATTTTCTAAAATCTTGACATGCATAAAAACATTTTTTTTTTCTAAATTATTGCAGTATCAAAATTGGTCTCGAGAATTGTGTATTTTCTTTGGTATCGAAACCAGAACAAGTTTTATTAACAAAACTACAGAATACCTACATCTCTAGGTTAATACAAAGATAAACACGTGCAACATGTTGTCATAACAATATTAACAAATCATTTTTCTGTTTATAGGTGTAAGTTATATGACCCATAATTTAGTTTTGCTCAAGATAAGATTATGAAGTGGCAAATAACTGAGTTGAAACACACTTTATCTTGACAATCCAGAGTAGACAAGCAAATCTACAATTTACAATATCCATAAGATTGCTCTGAGAAAAAATAAAACATTGTGACTTTTTATTTAATTACTGTACATTTTAATTCCGAAGAACCATGATTTGTCCCAATTGCAATCGCAAAAAAAAAACGTTCTCTCCAAAATCCGTCATGTGGTCCCTTGGTAGTGTCTAGGATTTCATGACAAAAGCAGTCAGCGGCAGTCCCAACTTTTCTCCAAACGCGTTTTTATTTGTATTCAATTTATATTAGTTTGGGGACTGCCTGACGGGTGGGGTGAGTTCATTAGGACCCCCTCTATTGTCCTGGGAGGTTTGTTTCTTTAACGTTTGTCAGGAAAGCCGTTTTCTGACAGGGGGTCATTGCTGACTCTCATGCCCAGGGAGGAGCGCTGATAACGGGCTAGGCTCCGCGGAGGGTCGGCCCCTGACTTCCAGAGAACCAGGCATTTTTCTGACTCGATTTTAAACACTTTAACTCAGCATGGGGCATCCCTGGGTGATTTTTAATGTTAAGTGGAAGCAGCAAAAGCTAATCTTAATCAGTTTTACCATTTGTTAGCAAGTTATTTTATTTGCGAAGGACACAAGTTAAATACTCAAAATGTTCCCACAGCAACAACGAAATACATAACTTAACTTACTTGTTTACACTGGATTTAAATAAATTTGTCAAGATACAGTGCGTTTTAACGAGTTTGATTTTTACATGACTACAAACCATTTAAACAGAACAGACTGGTAAAGGTAATTACAGGTGGAAATTAGTATTTTTTTCTATAGCAAATGAAGGCAGCTGGCTTGGTTTAACGTTACTTAACTTATTCTACAACTGGTAACAGTTAAAACTAAAGCAATTACTTTCAGCAGCTAAATCAAACTGTCAAAATGTTGTACGTTGTTTATTTATGCGCTAGAGCTGAAGCTTTATCTTGAGTTAACCGAGAAGCTAGCGGCTACTAAACTAGCCGCTGGTTAAAACACATGACTAACTAACGCTAGCGCTGTTTTCCACTAAACTGTATTTAAAGTGTGAAGGTCAACCAAACACACGACTAGCAAATGTTAGCGCTGTTTTCCACTCTTTAAACTGTATTTAAAGTGAGAAGCTCAAATTGTACCTTATGTTGAGCGTCATCCTCGTGTTTTCGCTGTTTGGTGACTTTGACATCCACGGTCTGCTCGGAGCTGGTCCTCTGAACGGAGCTTCACCTTTACTAAAGTGCCCTCTCCGGGATGGAAATAAGTCCGAGCGAGCCCACCTGGAGCCCGGCCATCACAAACTTGTCTCCGCACAAATACTGAACGAAATCATGCGGGAAAACAACGACATACTGGCCCACCAATCAGAGACCACAGAAGTCGCGGAGCTCAGAACCGCACGACTGCTCCCTTCGGCGGCCAGCGGCCGACTGAGCTGAAGTGGCGCTGAACTGGCCTTTATATAGTCGACGCCAGCAATACGTCACAAAGTCGTCTCCGTGGCGACGATCTAGCGATCTGATTGGTTGTTCCCGATTATATGAAAGACCATAGACTTGTGTGTTCAAGATACAAATCTTGACTGAATTGCAGCTGCTTGCAGACGAGAGAGCGAAAGTTTAAGGCAAGGGGAGGAGTCAGGTCCCACAGAGTCACGGAGACAACACAGGTCTCGCGTTTGTTTGTGTTGCACTGAGTAAGTTACATAAATTCAGCCAAATGTCTTAATACCTTCAGCGTTTACAAAGTTGCTAAACAGATTTAAAAAAAATGTAGTCTTATGCTGTGACCCTATTTTATTTTTTTATTATATATGTATATATATATATTATATATATATATTTATTATATTATATATATATATATATATATTATTATATTATATATATATATATATATATATATATATATATATGATTAGTCCTCAACCAATTAGTGCCAGCAGGTTAAACTAAATTTCACTCAAACAAAATTAGGATCATTATATTTAAAATTTAACGTTACATATTTCATCAATGTTTTATTCTTAGGATTAAAATTGTATCCCTTCATAAATGTTGGTATCATACAAAAAACTTGCCATGCAACCTTAGGCCTTTTCCTGAGGTAGAAACTTGTTTCAGTACCTAGTTCTTATTTTAGTCCCAGTCCCTATTTTAGGCGCGTTCACACAGAGCAGAAACTATGGGCTGGGGCCCACACTAGTGACTTTTTAGCTCCTGTTCTGGGGCAAGTACTCTAGATTCAGACCAGGAACCTTTTGGTGACACAAACACATTTACACCACTAACTTTGTTGGAAACATATTTTATATGTTCTCACATTTAGATGACCTTTCCTTAGCCTTAAGAAAAAGGATTTTAAGCAATAATTAAATTGTTATATTCAGTGATGTTTTACATATTTTTTTAAATATAATTTTATGTGGAATTGAACAAGACAATATTTGTTTTCTCACACCACCTATTGACTTATTTAAATGTTCAAGACTTTACAGAATTTATTTTGTGTATATTGTGAAATTTACTAAGACCACAACAACTAAATCAAACAAGAAAAAAAGCACGTTAAAGATTACCAATTATTTTAAAAACATTTTGGGAGCCTGATAAAAACTGGTCAATGGCCGTAGTTTGTCCATGTCTGAGTTCAACCTATTCTCATAGCTTGCATGTATACACAGTCTGACAAATTTCGTGTCATGACTTCCTTTTTTGCGTGCAATTACCCGCCCATTGTGGTTGAGGACAAACAGGAGTTTTTATTTGGGGTTAATGACCATGTTCAGTTCTGAAGTATCAAAAATGTGTAAGTTTAGGTCTGAGGCTTGGAGTAGGTTAAGTTTAGGATTAGGATGGTTAGTATTCATGAATAATAACACGTCTAAACATTCACCATAGGAATGAACTGGGACAGAAATGCTTGAATATGGGGTATGGCTACATTTTCCTCAATAAGTCACAATGCGTGCACAAGCAAAGAAGCGGCAACAACACTTAGCCACTTGAGCCACTACATATCATAAACAGTTGCATACAGCACACTGGGCTGAGATCTACAACTGACAAGTTATAAATGTTTTCTTTCTTCATGTGTCACATCTGATTAAGGGGATGTCTGTTTAAAAGGTGACTTTAGGCTAATGAGAAATAATACAAACCATTGCAGAGCTCACTGCTGCAGCTGACAGGCTGGAAGTCAAAAAAGACTCCACATGCAGTTACTCGGTATTCGGGACCAATTTTACGAATATGAGTATAAAGGGATTTTTAGTTTATCAACACATGCGATGCACTAATTTGCGCGCACCCGACCTGCAGAAAGGGCCTCTGCTCAATCAACATTTGTGAATGAAATTCAACCCTTAAGTTACATTCAGGTGAGTGGAAAAAATTGAGAAAAACACTGTCTCAAGCTTCAGGAGACAAATGTCTGTCAGACCGGTTCAGACCTGATCGAAACAGCTAGCTCTCGTTTTGTTTTGATGTTTTATTCAAAGAAGTTGAAAAGATTGGGTCTGCATAACACATGCGCGGTTTATTAGACACTGGTATTGGCTGAAATCCAATATTGGCATCGGTGCATCACTACAAAATGTCAAAGTTTATTCAGCTTTTGTTATTTTGTTTAAGAATTGATACTTGTTCAACTGAGTATCAACTTTTCATATTGATTACTATCTGATTTTCGATTCTTTTGACCATCCTATTTCATTCATATAAAGTAGTTATTTGCACCATATATTAGTTATCCTATGTCATCTATAATATAGCATTATCATATACAGCACGAGTAACTGAGCTTACAGAATATCAAAATCTGTATTGGAACTGAATAAGCTGCATCCCTAAAATAAACTACAAGATGTTTTGAAAAGCTTCCATCCTGTGTGTGTGTTGTGTATAGAAGAAAAGGCCTTGGACAAGATTTCAAAGGTTTTATTGATCTGAATTTCACCCGACCACCACAACAATCAGCTGATTCCTGAATTATACAACAGAGCTGGCGCAGACTGTCAAATATTGACAACACGGCCATAGACTGATCCTTAAAAAAATATTTCACTTGTTACAATGAGAACTCCCCCTCTGTTTACAGTACTTGTCCCCACAAGAAAGGGTAAATAAATAAAACCATCTTAAATACAGGTGGGCACATTGCTGCATTAGGACGTCCCGAGTGCGAACAGGCTGAGAGCAGACTAAAACAATTGTAGTGGTTATAGAAACAACAAATTTCACTTTAGAATAAAAGTAATGTAGCTGTGTTATCACCATTTAATTCTTGTCTTTATACATGGGTCACAATTTTGAATCTAGTTTAGATTTTATTGAGGCTCAGAAGAACAATTTGCTTAAAAATGTTTTCACTAAATTACAACAGAACTGCTTTAAAGCCAAAGTACCTGACATTTTGCTCCAAGTTAGTAAACTGTCTTTTCTACTAAAAACATAATATAAATGCAGCACTTTGGGACCAAATTTGACTGCTGTGTTTACAATCTAAAGTGAATAATAGGCCCTTTTCTGAAATGAATAATCGGCGCTTTTCACGTGGCTAGGCTAGTTCCTGTTTGCTGCATACATGTGGATAGTTCTTTCAATGTGATAATGACTGGCAGTGAGTTCAGACCTTCACACACAAGGTAAATACTTCACCAAAGAAAGACTGTTATTAAAGTGCATGTTTTGGAGGAATACTAAATGCTAACAAATAAAGTAACTTCAATGTAAAGTAGACCATTTTGATTGTTTTTGTAAAAACATAGTTCAGTTTGAGTTATTTTACCAAATATAGGTTAGCATTAGCTTCAAGACACAAATGGCACATTTTATAAATACACAGGTTTGTCCTGGTGAGGTATTTACTTCGTATGTGAAGGTCTTATCGTGTGGAAAATGATTATCTGATTCTAACTCGTGTCTACTTTGTGTCAGTTAAATATTTCATTATATTTAAGACATTTCAGGGAATGAATGGGATGAGAATGGACTATCCACAGCACCGGTATTTTCAGGCCAGATCTAGTCTTGCTGCAGCTCTGTGAAAATGTATTTTAATTCTCATAAGCAGTGCTTAGATTGGCTATGCTTGGGTGGTGAGCTAGAGTTTTGTTTGCTGTTTCTAAAAAGATGTTCTTAATGGCACTACTATACCTGTTTTCTTTTAAGAAAAAGATATTAATAATTTTTCCCAGCACAAATAGCTTGTTAATGCATCTATACTGAGGTGAGGTGAAATTTGTTTGCAGTCCCTTTTATGTTTATTAAAAATGTCTTTTGTTTGCTCAAATCTGTTAATATACTGAATTGCTTCAATAGGTTATGATGTGTTTAAAATACATTGTAGTGAATAATTTGGAGATTCACAAAACTTAAAAGATACCTTCGTTTTAGGGTACTCTTGAGTGAAATAGTAAATATATTGCCTATTTGTTTACGGTCTCAAAAAATTGAATATCAAGAAAGCTCAACATTTTTCTGTAAAACGAATCTGAAAGTCAAACCAGTCTATGATACAGACACATGGCACAAAGTCAAACAATTCAAGCCTACTTTATTTGTTTTTTTATTATTTTGATTATTCTGGCTTTAAAAACAAGAATCAGAAATTAACCATCTCAGAAAATGTCAGGCTAATAGAAAGAAATGGATATCTTTTGTTTCAAGATGTACTTTTATAATCTTCTGTTTTTGAGACACTGAATTTCTGATTTGATTAATCGCAACTAATTTCATCATTGAAACAACGATCAACTAATTAAGTAATCAACTAATGGTTAACTGGTCTTTACACTAATGTTGTCACAATTGTAAATGACTATTCTAGTATTTCAAAATTGATTTCAACACTAAGGAATGTACTGGATTCTCAGTACTAATGTCAATTCATTAAAATGATGTCTGTTCTGTCAGGTTTTTAGACAAAACTGACATTTAAACACAAAGTCATAGAATTTATGTTTTGCTTTTTCTTAAAGTGTTAAGATCTCTTGGAGCAATTGTTTTAGTAAATTCAATGACAGCTTTAGTATCGATGATGTGATGTTTGATACTTTCAACAATCTTACTTAATAATAATAATTTAATATTTTTGATATAAACACTTGTTCGTCTGTAAATCTAAAACCTCCAGAACTTTCTTAGGCAATATTACCTCAACGCAAAATGTGCAAAAGTCTTGTATTCAAGTGACTTTTGCGTTCTAAACGACTAATAGATTAATCGAAAGAATAATTGCCCAGATAAATTATTACCTAAACAATCATTACTTGCAGCCCTAGTCACACGACTCTATACCGGTTTGACTTGAAGAATTGCTTTAAAAAAATGTGTTTGTTTTTTTGTAAATCAAATTTTTTGAGACATTGCTGAAGTTTTAGCAGATAAAAAAACACTTTTATAGAAACGTCATTTGTAAATCTGGGCCATCGTCGATTGCTTATATATGGTTTGTGGCGCCCCTTACTGTGTGGCAAGGGCCATTACAACATAGTGTAAATGAACAATAAAATTAAAAGACGAAAACAAAAAAAAAATCTGGACCACAGCTAAAATATATATAATACGCTTTAAACGAAATAAAAATTTTCATCTGAAAGGCAAAGAAAGGTACGACGAGTTCATCTGTGGAAACGAACCACAGTTATTGACAGTAACAAACCAGATCAGATTTCACACAGTTGGAAAGAACATGAGAAATCAACGGTTACCACCCACTCACAGTTTCGAGCCCGCTGCACACTAGACGATTTTTAAATAGTTTTTTGTCAAGACAGTGAAAGCCACACATGTAACATTTTGCGTTTTGATTTGTCTCACAGTCGAACAGAAGCTTTAGCTTATAAAATGAACGCGTAAACTAAATTATGAGCTGTTACTAGGTAGTAGAGCCTGGCACTGTCTTACTGCTCTGATTGGCTGTCCTATTAAATTGTATTTCTCCATCTAAAACATCACAGGAGTAGTGTGTAGTTTAATTTTACTTTTTAGGCGGTCAACATGAGACATTAAATTAGTAGCCACGCAATCAGCCGATCTGTTCAGCTGCTAACAACACAAACAATGTGACACCGTATTCCTCCCGTAGATAAGATGATGCAAATCAATTGAACACAAAGGCACTTTCATGGATAAAACGCACTAAAACAAGCGATTTCAGCTAAACTAAAGAGCAAAACAGACTGATTACATTAGTTTCCAAACCCTTCTCCACAGATCAAGAGAAGCTACATGTACAAATTTTATAATTATTGTGCAACATGTGAAAGAGGACATTCAGTGATCATTAGTCTTAAAACATGCACATGATCGTAAATCTTTACTTGAAGTTCACTAGCCTTTAACACTTAAAGTATTATAAACTCAACACTGGTTTGTAGCGTAGCCCTGACCTCTGTTAAATGTAGTTGATAGATCTTTCATAACTTGCGTTGTTCGAGGGCTAATGCTAACAGCTATAGGAAAATAAACGGGAATGCTTCAGAGTTTTTCAAATCTGACTGGGCAGAATACCTCAGAAGCAAAGTGTTCGATAGCATCAGAGTCAGACAGCGCGTCTACTACTTGTATGTTTATGGTCTACATCTGCAAAGCTCAGTTTGATGTTATACTGTGTGATGTCATTAAGCGCTGGAGTAAAAGTTTATATCCAGTTTTGCCTGTTTAGATGTAATAAAATACATCTAAAACAAAGCCACTGTTGTTAGTGCTTGTCTTTTTATGAGTATTTGAACAGTAAACATATTTAGTGTCCATATTTGGTGTCCTGTTGCGTTAACAACTGTTCCACCGAACAGTTGTTAATGCAACAAGTTCACGTTTTCTTTCTTCAGACATTGTGGCTATTATAGTATTATTATTTGCATACAACTATAGTGCGTCTGTGTGTAGGTCAGCAGCTGCATGAGCAAGACTGACCGACTGTCGATTCAATCGCTGCATACTTCAAACGATTTTTGAAGTTTTCGAACTCTTTCTCATCCCTTATTCTTATGGTGAGTGAAGTTGCCTTTCCACAGATCTGACCTGTTACTTTTACTTTGCACCATTCTTTTGTCCCTAGGAAAATAAAGAAGAAGCTTAGAGTTTAAAAACCATGGGCAAAGCTTATGTATCTATGTATGGAACACAGTGTACCTTTGATTTTAGCTCTGAAATTGAACTGAAATACAAGGCTGAAGTTGTGGGGAGTTAAAACACAGTGATGCTCTTTCTTTAATACCACTTGATGACATCACAAGGTGTAACTGTCACTCCAGGTAAAAAAGTAGGATTGGTGTTTAGGCTAATGTGTAAACGCAGCAAAACACAAGTCCAGGTATGTTTTAGATGAGGACACAACCTGACATGTTACTCGGGCCACACCTCCCCGACGCCATGGAGACGTAAATCAGGCTAAAATCAGCTAAAATCCTCTAGTGTGCAGAAGACTTTTGCATGCTTAGGTACAGCTTCCATTCATTCGAACCAGATTTCAAGTTTCTGCACAAACATAAATAAAACGTGGCTATAATATAGATTTAGGAAGTGGGTGGTCACCGCTGAGGCCTTTTGAGCCACAATACTCTGAGAAAGTCCTAATCCATCCCAAACTGTAGCTCGATTCTAAAGTTGTACCAGAGAAAACATAAGAAACACTTAGAAATGCAAAAGGTCCCTCTATGTTACAGACATTGGCTCCTGATCTGTCGGACATGTTTAAGAGGATTAAAACAGCACAGCAATGTACTCAAATTTACATGTATGTACAGAGGAGTTAACCTGAAACAGACAGAGCCACTTTAGAGTCCAGCGTCCGGTTTGATGAACAGAGCAGAGAGAGCAAAGGCCAAGAAGACGATTCCTCCAATGATGGTGACTGTGGGCACAGGGAAGAAAACTCTTTAGGTGAAAATAAAGAGAAAACAACCTTTATTTCTTCACAATGGGGGTTTTCCAGGTCATGCATCTCAGGTTACAACTTCCTGACGTCCTTTTACTTGTTTTTCATTGTACCTGCAGTATTAAACCTTGTTTACATGGATTGCGAGGCAAATTGGTTTGAGACAAGTGCTGTTTTTTGCTAGCCTGATGCATCAGACGGTTACCACAAAGTGACTTGGTGTCAGACAGTTTCACTTTGTGGAAAACCGTGGAAAACGACACATCATTGAGCTTTGTTCACTTCAAAGTAGCCAGGGACTTTTTTTATTCAACCAATCGCTATTTTTGGTCATCATTGGTATCATTTGGTCAAGTAGCGCATTAACATGCGTGTCAGTGATTGTTGTTTCTGTGAGATTAATTTACAAAAGCAATAATATTATATTCTAAGTTAATAGTTGCCGCAACATCAAAGGCGGAGAACATATACAGTCTGCTTCTCAACTCAAGTTGGTTCTTTCCCACACACCACTTTGCTTCTGTTCACTAACTGAACGACTGCACTTCCTGCTTTTTGGTAAATGGTCTATTTATATAGCACTTTTCTACCTTTCCAGGCACTCAAAGCGCTTTACAATCTAGCATCCACTCACCCAGTGTACGCAGACACTGAGGCAGTGTGGGTTAAGTGTCTTGCCCAAGGACACAACGACAATCTACTCCTGTCGTCCCACTGTGGCACCTGGTGTTCTAACAGTCTCCCATCCAAGTACTAACCAGGCCCTATCTTGCTTAGCTTCTGAGATCTGACGGGATCAGGCTTTGACAAGCAGGTATGGCCACCGGCTGCAGTCTGGCAATCTCTGACCTAGTAGCTGTAGTGAAATGAAATTGAGTGGAGGCACTAGGTGGCGCCGGCCTGGCGAGGTTTTTAATGGTGTGTTGCGAAAGTGGTACGTTTTTGAACAAGGGCACCATCTTTGGTGTTTAGTGGCACTGCACTCAGACTATTACTCTTAGCTAAAGACGCAGCTTACAGCTTAAACTGTCATGTTGACACATCGTTATTTTCTGAGATAAGAAAACAAAGTTAATTGAATGAAAATGTAAATGCTGACTCTCTTTTTGCAATTTTTGACTGACTGACCAGTCTGCAAAGTTAGACATGGAAAGTTTTGTTTGTGTTTGAGGAAAAGCTTTGATTATTATGTGAGACACAATTGAAATCAAGGTTCTTGTAAAAAAAAAAAAAAAAGCCCAATGATTTTGTA
Organism: Mugilogobius chulae; assembly: GCA_038363315.1. Classification (NCBI taxonomy): domain Eukaryota; kingdom Metazoa; phylum Chordata; class Actinopteri; order Gobiiformes; family Gobiidae; genus Mugilogobius; species Mugilogobius chulae. The sequence goes on from CM076412.1 coordinate 30,895,870, forward strand.
ATCCTACAGCTATGTGATTTCTGAGGACAAACTAAGAGACTGAGGCACCTTTCCCAAAATCAAATATCAGGTGAGGTGACTTTTTTTATGCTGCTTAACATATTGGCCAAAATGAATACCGTAACGAATATCCTGCACTGCTCATATTGTTGCACATTAAAATAAAATACTATAAAATACTGCTCTGACTTTATGAATTTATTCGGTCCATGTGCAAACAGCAGGACAATAGTAGTACCTGCTGTATTTCTTATATTATAATCATATAGTATTAGGAAGGACTATTGTATAAGGCATATTTCCAAGCAACTAGAAACTGAAAAGACTTGTCAGTAGTAGCTAAACACTCATTAAATCAAAGACAGATATTTGTTCAGTTTGGCTAAGCGCATATATTAACGTTTCTATAGTGATCTTGACGCTACTATAGTGCTATTGTATAATATCAAGTGAACTTACCTGTTCGAACTGAGATTTTCTGAGCGATCATTCTCCCTCCTATTACAGCCAGCCCAGTGCACAAACAGTGGCCTATAGTGCCTCCAACAGCCACGCCAAACGGGTCCTGAGTGTCAGAAATAAAAAAAAAAATCTTATTATAGACAAACTTGCTTCAAAAATAGGAGAAAAAAATGCTTTTTAATTGTTTTACAATCCCACATTTTATACACCACACACCACAAGCCTTGAATAAAACTGTGTCAAAACAGTAAAAAACTTGACTGCGTCTCTGCAGTGGGCAACAACATGCATGATATCATACATTATATATGATATCATGCATTACAATTTGTCTCATAACAAATACTGCTGCTCCTCCTCATACTATAAGACTCCACTCCTTTTTCTCACTTTTAGCTTTTTTGACATTTTTTCCCTCATGAAAATGATCCTAAACTCCTACCATAAAGGTTATAGCTACATTTCAGTAAAATGCATGAAAATACAAATAAAGAAGAATAAATTTAGTTCTTGAGACTATCAAAACACATTTTCAGTCAAATAAAGAGGAACTAAAATCTGGTTTTCTAGATCAGCAATTCTCAAACATTTCACACAAAGTACCACTTAATATATTAAGTTTCACTAGACTAGATCAAAACTCTGATTATATTAGTCTTAAAGTGGAGTTCAAAAAGTTTTAAAATGCAACAAAAACAATGGTAAACCATAGATAAGGCTGTTGTCATGGGTGCTTAGCTCAACAGATTTGTCTCTAAATAAAACAACTCTTCAAACTGCAGATGGTTTCAAGTACCACTAGAACCAGTCTGGTTACCACCAGTAGTACACATACCACAGTTTGACAAACCGTTTTCTAAGAAAACCTGCATTATTAATAAAAACTTGGTATAGTTTTTTTATACGTTTTTTTTGTTGTTGTTGTTGTTGTTTTTTTTTACATTTTGAGTAAATTTTGTTGGGGTGCATGGGAGCAGAGTGGTTAGAGCTCTGGGTTCCCAATAAGGAGGTCATGGGTTTGACTCCCGGGTCGGACCATATCAACATCTCATGATCTCTCTGGGTGAAGTTTGCATGTTCTCCCCGTGTCACCGTGGGTTTTCTCCGGTTACTCCGGCTTCCTCCCACCTCCAAAAACATCACTGTAAATTTCTCCTGTGAATGAATGAGAGAGTGAATGGTTGTCTGTCCAGCCCTGCGATGAGTTGGCCACTGTTCAGGCTGTTGCCCTGCCTAAGGCTCCAGACACCTGTGACCCCTAAGGGGATTAAACGGTAGAAAATGAATGAATTAATGAATGAGAAACAATCAGGACCAACCACATTGATGCCACATATTGACTACAAATGATACCCACTTCAGTGAGAACATTACTACTTTACAGAGGGATTTTCCTCCCTACAAGAATTGAGTTGGAGCTCTGTTGACTAATTGCAAAGGAAACGACACAGGGTAAACAATTAAACCTATCTTGATATACCAATGCTGCAGAAATGACAAGATGTGTCTGGATGATTTATGGGCAAAACTTTCAGAGAACTATCAGGGGCATTCTGAATGGTGTTTTGGGAAGAACAAGAGATTTCTCACAGACAAAACTTCAGTAGTGTTTTTGATGTGGAAGCATTTTTTAGAATAGGATGTAAAACTAAAAAATAAGATGATTTTGCATATGTGTCCTTTAAATATCATATGCAGAGATTAGTAGCAAAAAATTGGATTTAGCGCTGAGTATGACTTTAATGTGACGTGTGACACTGACCTCCCGAGCAGCGAGGATGATGGTGGTCAGCTGAGAGCGATCGCCCCACTCAGCCAGAAATGTGAGTGTGAAAGCCTGGATAAAGATTGGAGAGATGAAACTGTGCCACGCTTTCTGAGGCAGCGCGGTCCCAGCACCAGCCTCCACGTCCGGGGCCCCGTTCACAAGTTTAGCGCGCTGCAGCTGCACACAGGAAATCAGCAAAAGGTGTTAAATGTGTAATGTATAATAAACAGAATCATCGTCTATGTTGAGTCTGTCTGTGTGCCAAACTGTGTTACTGGTAAATATTTGGTGAAAGTTAATCACTTTTACAATAGCATAAACAGTGAAATATGAGAACCACTGATTTAATTATTGAAACAGTGAAAGACCTGCAATTATTCTTAATCCTTCTGCACACACTAAAGACAGGCTCTCATATTAAGTATGACTTTGTTTGATGTAATAGCTTCTGTGGTAAATATTTATTATAGTTAGTAATGAAAAGAAATTCTGAAAAAATAAAAACAGGAAGTAAAGATGAGTTCTAAAATAGTATCTATATATCTGTGTCCATAAAAAAGCAATAATCAATCAAAAATATAAAGACAATTTTTTTATACATCTGTTACATATTTGAGCACACTTCAGGTATTTATTTGTTACATCAGAATCGTTAGATAATTTATGTGAAATTAGGCTCTATTTATCATACGGTTGCTAGGTAAAAGTTGGTGTTTTCTATTGACTTTTAACAATACAACAAAAAGTCGCATTTGAACAATATTCATTTTAGCTGCCCTTTATTTTTATTAAATATTATTGCTCTGTAGATGGTTGTCATGTGAACGCAAGGTTAGGGCTGCACGATTATGACGAAAATAATTATCACAAATATTTAAATCATCATTGAAATCACAATTAATCAAGTGATAATTCGCTTAGGGAGACAACAGAGCGTTAGTGTCCTTTAAATATAAAGTGAAGATTTAAAATGAAATATGTGACAAGTCTCTCAGAAATAATATGTTGTAATGTATTCTACAATTGTAAAGAAAAAACTATTTTCCCATAAGAAGGAAATAAATGAAAGCTTATAAATAAACGTATAAGTTACAGTCAATAATCACTATTATTTGATTACACAATTTTTGTTATCAATTGCAGCAATAATCGTAATTGAAATTTAATTACCAGTAATTGTACCACCCTATGCACGGTGTAGATTAACTTGTCTTATGCATGTCAAAAACAAAGAGCCTTCAGTTTGTACTTTTGGAGTTGCATTATTATAAAAAACTTTTCAATGGTTTTCTACATAATCTACATTTAACCAAAACGTCTAAATATAGTTGTGCTGTTTACCTCCTCATCTTTCTTCTTGATTTCTGCTTGCACCTCCTCCAGTTCCTCCTGACCCTCGTCTGGACTCATCTTGAGCCCCTCTCGCAGCATCCGAACACCGAAGATGGCAAACAGAGCCGTGGACACATAATAGGTATAGATTCGAGGTATGATGGTGGTAGCATAGCCAAAAAGCACTGTTACAACAAGAAACGTTTATCAGTGGAAGCATTATCTACGCTGCACTTATCTCTGTCCACGCAGCTCACTCACCGGACAGACAAGTCATAACAGCCAAAGCCAGCATAGCGCCTGTGAGCACAGTCAGGCGGTTATAACGCATGGCCATGATAGCAGCGATAAAGAAGGTCTTGTCTCCCAACTCCGAAACGATGATGACGGAGAGAGAAGCCACAAACGCATGGATGAAGCCCAGGTTCCCTTTCTTTGTGTCATCTTCAGTGCTCTCTGGACCTATGGGGCGAGTAGTTGGAGCTTTCTGCAAAAACGTACACAAAACACAACTCTATTTAAACAGTATTGATTGAAACGCTAATGTTACATAGAAAGGATGGGACCAGATCTCTTGCAAGATACAACTGCCACAAGATTATGTACACAAGAAAATGATCTGGTGATAGCGTTTGGCTTGAACACACTAAAAAAGGGTCATGCACTGCTGCTTTTCAAAATGTGAATGACAGCAAAAACTATAAATGAATTAAAAAAAACTTTAGGCCACAACTGTTAACTGCATCACAAGTTACGTAATTTTATTATAAAAAATTATACCAAAATCATTTGTCTTACACCACTCAGTTTTTTCATAAGTCAACATAATAAAAGCAAGGGGGAAAAAAAACAACAGATCACATGGTTTCCATGAAATGTATTAGACCATGATGACCACACACTGCATAATTTTTAAAAGCATATGAACTAAAATACTTCTGGCTTCAAAAAAACAAGTAACAAACTCATCATCAACCCAACACAACCTATCCTATAGTCAGTCTGATCATCTTTCCTTTTCTAACTAAGCTTTTAAATTATGTACCAGAGCTGTGGGGCTGTTCTTTCCTGGAATTTCTAGATAAAAACCTTTCTAACATAAGCATTTTGTTTTACTTGATCCCTAACTAAATTAATTATGCTACTCCACTGCTTACATGGCACGCCAATATATCTTAAAATAAGTAAAAATAAATAGAAAATGTATACAGTTAAGTTGCTGTTAAAACAATAAATAAATGAGGACACAGGGCTCACAAGTCCTACTTGCAATCTTCTTTGATAAAGAGGCAAAATATTGACAAAATAGTTAAGTAAAACGTTTTCTAATCTTATCCAAACAGTAACTTTCACCTTGTTGTAAATAAACCGGAACAAGGTGTAATGTTAAGGTTTTAGTTAGCATGTGTTAGCTTTGAGTGAAGCAGGAGCAACACGGATGCCACAATCAAGTATTTCCACGACAGAACTTCGCATCGTGAACAATCTGTTTTAAGAAAGTGGTACCTCTTGTAGTGGCTGTTCTTGAGCCGGTTTGTTGTCCTCGGGAATTGCAACGACCCCAGCAAAAACAGCGACACAGAGAAGAGGAACAGGAGGCGCACACACGAGCTAGCCCGTCCATCTCCTCCGCGCACCGCAAGGACGGACATTTTTGCTCCCACACGCAGGTCAAAGGCGATTACAAACTAAAACCAGTGTAAGAATCACATAATGCGCCGGGTTAGCAAAAACTACAACTTTATAGCAGCATCGTACACTAATTTAGCCGCTGTTGGTAAATACACGTCACTGTTTAGCTGTCCGAGCTGCTGCGCTGTGAAGTGTTGCCGCACGAGGAGTTCCATTGGTCCGATGCATGAAGTACGTAACATGACGTGATGACGCAGGCGGCGGACTGACCAGTGATTGGACCATTGTACTGCCCGTCACTTTTAATTACATGGAAAATAAAATAAATTAACAATGATAATAATAATAAAGAAAATGTAGTAGAAATTATAATATTATAAAAAATAAATAATAAATAAATGGAAAGAATCGTTTGAAAATGTGACATGTAATAAACATTATTTTATAACATTTTCGGATGCGTTGTTCAGTCAGAGTGCTGTGTTCTGAAAATCTGAAATGCTTTCACATTAAGGTATATGTTATAGTCTAAAAACATAATTTTGGATTAATACAAGTCAATTTAAATTACATCCATTGTTATTTTTATCTAGAGGGGAAAAATATACATGCTCCTGACATACATCTTCTCTTTTTGTATTGCTAAAACATGCACTTTACCCCAAATGAAAGATTAATGACCAGAAAACAGTTACTTAAAACATCTTCTCCATAACAAGACTCTAGACTGGAAGATTATGCAAATAAACTCAAAAGTATTGACAGATGCTTCATATATTTTTATACATTCTTGGCACTATTTTGTATATCCATTAAATTACTGTTTGGATTAATGAGTGAGGCAGATATTTTAATAAATACATTTAATTTGCTTATTCGGCAGAACAGAAAACTGTGTTGTGGTCCAATAACATTATAAACATTTGAATTTTCATATCATCCTAATTAAGTTGCTGACATTAAAAAATGATGCAGCCTTACAATACAAAAGGTATAAATGCTTTTCTTTGTCTGGGGTATGACTCAAATTTGCATTTATAAAGGTCATGACAGAGCTGAGCAGCAAGCGCTTGGTTGAAAAACACATAAAGACAAACAAGCCACAGTGTAAATAGTCCTCCAGAGACAATCCACAGTGAGGTGTAGATCAGAAGCTCGGCAAAGTAATGCGGACATGACACCAGCTCAAACCAGCCTCCTGTGGGCATCTTATGAGCCTTGGTTTCAACATTTCCTGTTTAAACCAAGATAACAGTTTTTACTTGTTGCTCTATACATTTTTTGTAAGATGAGATGTACAAGACGTCAAACCTGATATTCCAGTGCGTAGTTTTGCGAGTGTCATCATGCATTGATGCTGTAGCAACAAAGCCAAAACAAAAATTGCACATCCAGCAATGTGACACCAGTTCACTTGGGAGAACAGTCTGCTATCATCTACAAAAACATCATATATAATAACAATAGAAAACAACAAGAATGAAAAATTATACAAAAGCAGAGGGATGGAAAAAGTGTGGTTGTTGGCACATATTTTGCATCAAAACATTAAATTAGTTTTGATTTTTGCTTTTTACACTAGAGCTTTACAAAAAGCAAGAAATGCATGCAATTTTATAAGCAAGGTCTTGTTGTGAGTAACTTTTTTAATTTTAAGTTGAAGATTTTTGGAGAATAACCAACCAGTTATATACTTCTAAGTCTAGGCTATCATTGAAGTCAAAAGAAACATAAATTTAAATAATATATACAAACATACTATACAAATATTTAGCTTAAAAGACAATGTAAATGACTCGAAAGCATAAACACAAACCTCTTTTGATCACATGGTCGGAGCACAGTGCTGTCAGCCCAACCATAATGTAGTACCCCAGGCCGAATAGATACTGTACAACATGAATAACTCCATCTGAGAAGACACTGACAAAACAGCACTCGTAAAGTCTCCTCAAAGAGTGAACCCAAAGCAGGAAGAGAAGCAGCAGCGTGGTCAGCTGTGGGACTGGAAAAGACATGGAAATGACAGAAGTGAGTAAAGATAAACAACCAGAGAAAATGTATTATAAAATGGATAAGAAATAAAAAAATATATATACAAACATAGTATATAAAAAGCCAAGTTACAACCATCAGACAGACAACCACGTGTGAAGTTTGAGTTCTTTTATTGAAATGTGAAACCAAAAGTTGGGGTAACACGCTAGTAACGCATTAGAGTACTCAGATTACTTTTTTGGGGTAACAAGCTTTCATAGGTAATGAAGTACTTAGTTAATTTTTCTAATCAGTAATGCATTCGTTTGGGGTCAGATCCAGCTGCTCAGAGCCTTTCTTGCTCTGACTCAAGTGTGGACAGTGACAGCTCCATATGTATGTGGTATATGCTTGTATATGTTTTATTTATTTGTAGGCTGACAGTAGCAGGTCAGAATAAAACTCCACCGTTAGACTTACAGGTAGTGAGCATTGGTGCACTGCAGGGGGCAGTAAGCTCACCAGTCCTTTTTACACTCTACACAGATGACTACACAAGCATTCGTTCCAATAATCATATTCTAAAAATTCTCAGATGATACAATCATACTTAGTTTACTGACACAAGAAACCATTGCTAACACAAACAAATCAGAAATCCAACACCTGGCAGAGGATGTAAGAAGGACAATCTGAATTTAAATGTGACAAAAACTAAAGAGATAATTTTGATCAAAGGGAGTTGGGAATCATAGTGTGATCTCAATCCATGCTCAATGCGTAGGGCAAGTCACATCATACTAGTAGCAGGGATACTATTTTGACCCACAGGTTTATTGGGCTGAACATGTGGATCATATTTATGCAAAAATAAATCAAGCATCACATTTTATGAGGGGTTGATAAAAAGCAACTTCTCTTTTACAGATCTTGCATAGAGTCTATTATTTGGTATGGCATTACAAGGTTCGGTAATTTAACTTCAAGGTACAAAAACAAATGTTGACTAAATTTTACACTTTTCGAGTGTAAATTTTACACATTTTGAGTGCAAATTTTGCAGTCATATCATGAAGCTTTTTGTCTCGGTACATGGCATGCTTTTAGAGTTTCTCTTAGTAAATAAATGATTAACCAACTAATAAAATTTACTCAGATAATTGATTAGTAGTAATTAATCATAACAACATATGAGCCACAAAAACTATAAGAAAAAATATAATATAAAAACAAATACCTTGAATAATACTTTTAAATAGACAGTGTTGAAAGAGCTTACCACCTCTTTCTGCATCACTGCTGTCTGTTCCACCGCTAAAATAACAACGACGAAGTTAGCCATGACGGAAGTGGGTGCTGGAAGCTGCTGTTCACGTAAAAGAGCAGAGAACCACTCCAAACGAAAGACACCGCGTAAAAGTGCCAAAACCACCTGCAAGGACAAGAGAAGGATGTTTCTTTTAATAGACCTGTGAAGAGGATACACGTCTGGATAAATGCCTAATCTACCTTTTTGGCACGTCAAACACTCGTAGCCAAACACCGCGTTTGAGATTCTGTTTAGTCTTGCCGTAGCGAATAAGATCTTGAAATATAACAAAAATAATGATTCATCGTAGTTTTTTGGTAGATAGGATGATACTTTATACAAAAAGAAAGCTACTATGAAACACAATGCAAGAAATGCCCATAATACATCTATAATACGGAATCTAGCCGCTTCGCTCCAAAACATGTTCAGTCGTGTGCATTGTTTTGAGCAACACAAAGAAGTACCGAGTAGAAACAAGACAGACAAACGTTCCTGGGCTGCTTTTGAAATCAAGATATTTGGTCTGAAAACCAAATAAATAAAAAAAAAAAAAAACCTAAGCACAACAGATTTTTTACAATTAAATTACGACTTAAATATTTAGTTATTTATTTTATTGTTGTTGTTGTTTTTTTAGGTTTCAGCTGTATTATGTGGATAGTATTAAAGACATTAATTTCATATGATAATCTTGTTTTTTGCTCTCTCAGTACGCCTTCATAAATACGCATGATTACGACCCATGGTAGAAAAACACGCTTATTTAATTTGTTAAACGAAGTAACATGACGCTAGGTGGCAGTGACTGACTAATTGGTCCCAAGTGGGTCATTGAAAAGAAAATGGACTGTAAGAGAATTAACACTATTTGTAAAAAATGTGTGTTTTTTTTTTTTTTTTTTTTATCTTTACTAAAATGTTTGATTTAGAAAAAAAAAGTGTCAGAAAAGAGGTCTATAAGTGCTCTTGGTCTGTCTCTTTCTTCTTTTTACTTCTTAAATCTAATTAAAATATATATGTACTGTTTAGGATCATAACGGATTAGCTGCCTCATTAAAGCTGTTTTTGTACCTTTGAACATATACATCTATTATTAATTACTGTACTTTCTTGCAATGTCCTTAACTATTATTATGCTGTTTTTCTTCAAAGGTGCAGTGTTTGAGTGCAGTGCTGGAGCTGAGGTCTTTGAGCAGCAGATTCCAGGATGCCTCTCGGAACAGCTCAGTATCCTGTGTGAGGAAGTGCGAGCTGCTTCCTCTTCCCTCCCTTTCCTATTCCTTTGTGTCTTCTTCTCTTTTACTGTGCCAAGCTTTGACAACAACATCACAAGGCCCCTGACACAACACCTAGGACTCTGATTTGTTTACTCGGTTACAAAATTTCAACTCACTGCACATTGCAAACATAAAACAGATCTAAAATGGATTAAAAATATGAACAGGTCCATTGACCTCCAGTTCAAAACATGAGTGTGAAATCAAACTGTAACAAGCAGATTTTAATTTACCTATGTTAATTTAGTTATACATGCTGATTTTAGTGCTATATGTTCTACTTGGAATCAGGACTCTTTAAGTTTTTGCAAATAAATACAGACAATTGGACATGTATAGGTGGTAGTAGTAGGTGATGTTGTGAGCACTAAATGGACTGATTTACACTATTTATTCTTTCTCTGCATTTGACCTATTTTTAGAGCTGCTGGGGCATTTGTCTGGAGCAGTGAGTTACCATGAAATGGTGCTCTGGGACAATCTCCATGATGATGTTGTGCTTGGCTAGGTCAAGGCCTTCACTAGAAGATTTGGTGCAGTTAAAGATTGAAGCTGGAGTGATGGACAGATGACAATCAGGTCCAGGTGAACTCCGGAGACACATCACAGTCAGGTCCAGGTGAACTCTGGAGACACGTCACAGTCAGGTCCAGGTGAACTCTGGAGACACATCACAGTCAGGTCCAGATGAACTCTGGAGACACGTCACAGTCAGGTCCAGGTGAACTCTGAAGACACGTCACAGTCAGGTCCAGATGAACTCTGAAGACACGTCACAGTCAGGTCCACGTGAACTCTGGAGACACGTCACAGTCAGGTCCAGGTGAACTCTGGAGACACGTCACAGTCAGGTCCACGTGAACTCTGGAGACACGTCACAGTCAGGTCCAGGTGAACTCTGGAGACACGTCACAGTCAGGTCCAGGTGAACTCTGGAGACACGTCACAGTCAGGTCCAGGTGAACTCTGGAGACACGTCACAGTCAGGTCCAGGTGAACTCTGGAGAAACACAGTTTTATCATCATCATCACAACGCAGATTTACTTGGAAAATGCTTCATATCATAACTCATCAGAGCATTAATATTGGGCGCAATGGAAACAAAACAGTGAATTAATCTTTCCTTCATAACTGTGTCTGATGTGCAGTGACCTTCAGGAAGTGTTGATGTGACAGATGGAAAATAGAGAATCTCATCAAAAGTGAAGAGGTCAGGAAACATGTGGACACAAATGTACCGTACCACCCAATATTCCAGTGACCAGACATCATCAAAAAAGTGCAAAATGTGATGTTTGTCCCTCATGCTACATAAAGTCCAGCTAACTAACCTATCAGTGCCATAGTCTGCAAGCTTACTTGTTCTCCTTGAGACACAAAAGTGAAGCAGACTTACCATTTTCTACACAGTCAACCAATTCTCTACGCAGTCAACCATCTCCTATCCATAAGAGGTAAATAGTGACTCACATAGCTCTTTCTCTAAAGACTGAAAAAAAAAAAGAACTGCCTAAAATGATTAAATATTGACAGAGTAGACATGTTACTTTTAGAGTAGGAATGCATGAAGCCCTAATACAGCAGTAAGCATTCCGGCCTCACAGCAAGAAGGTCCTCGATTTGACTCCCAGGCGGCCTGGGGCTTTGTATGTGGGGCTTTGCATGTTCTCCCCAGGTCTACGTAAGTCTCCTGGTAGTCCGGTTTCCTCTTCCACCAAAAACATGTCCAGTTGTGCCTCTCCTCCATCAGAACTACAAATTAACTGAAAAGCTAGAATAACTAACTAACTGACTGACTGACTAACAAACTAACTAACTGACTGACTGACTGACTGACTGACTGACTGACTAACTAACTAACTAACTAACTAACTAACTAACCAAATATTTTAATAAAATGCTATTTAAAAAAAAAAAAAAAAAAATTTACTATTTTTCGCCTAAATCACCTTCTGCTTTTGATAGTTTTCAGAACTCAAAATACTGTTTTACTGCAGACTTACCTAAGAAAATTCAGGCAGAAATTTAAATTTGGACTTCTGTCTGTGCAGAGCTTGTTCTCATTTATCACCAGAGAGAGAGAGAGTCAGGCATCAGAAGTCAAAACTGCAAAGACTCATTTTCACAAAGAGTCTAGTCATGTGTTTGTGATCCAAAGGCTCAGAAACAATTTAATTTAAATTCGAGAGCCTTTTTTAGCTGCCTTTCCAACTGTAATGTTGGACGGAATCTCTTAGCAAATTAGCCTAGCAGCAGTTAACATTTTTGTTAGCTACTGCTATAAATTAGCGTCATCTACACATTACCGGCCACCTCTGATCCATCCTTGTTGAGGTGGGTGAGTCCGGCCTGGTCCCTCTCCGGCTGGCCCCTCCTCCGCGCGCTCTGGCCCTTGGCCGGACGGGACAGTGCACACACATCACTGAACGCTGGACACACTGGACACAAGGGCCACATTAGGTCTGCTGGGCTACTAATTAACCAGCACAATTCTCGTAAATAATAATCAACATAAGTGAGATCGATGGATTTACTAAAAAGCGTGCGCCTTTGATATTAGCATAGACGTTTTTGTGTCTGTGTTTTTTATTTTCATTGTTGGATAATGGCTTCGACAAAGTTGACTTTGCTGCTTGGGATTATTACACAAACGAGCTACGTCTCAGGTAAGGCTCGTGCACTATTTTTACTTCACTTGTCTTTAACTTGGGGGTCAGTTTGCTCTCATAGGCTAAATGGACGGAAATTGGCTGGTGTGATTTGACTATAGACTAATGTCATTTTGTAGTAGCTTGGCTTATACAAAATTGTAGAAAACATACTTAAAACAAATTCACAAACCTAACAACAATATTAATTGTCTAAAGATAAAATAAAAAAAAAAACTTAATGCATGTCCTTAGATTAGCTTTGTGGATCAAGAGGCGATGGTATAAGATAAGAAATCCAAAAAGGTAAATTCATGTTGAGTCTGGTCGTTTCTTGACTAAGACAGTAATTCCCAACCTGTGTAGAGGCCCAAATGTGGGGCCTACATTAAAAATAAATAAATTCAAATAAATAAATAATAATATTTGATAAATAATGTACTTCTTCAAATAATAATACACATATGCAACAGTTTTTTCTGCTACAGTTAAAAAAAAGTCTTTATTAACTCTAAATAGACTTAGGTGATATTGACAATAATGAATTTCTTTTGGGGTATTGGCGTAACAATATCCAGGCGATTTTATGGGTTGTGTAGTTCACTTAGAAGAATTTGAAGATGTCCAGATCCAAAAGTCAACACAATTTAGCTGCTTGATTCCCATCTGTATTACATTTTATTGGCCTAATAATGTTGGGGTGTGATGTGAATGCAGCCTTACGTCAAACAAATGTGAAATGTTTGCAAAATGACTCTCAAAAGTACAAAGTCGATGTCCTTATTTTTCATGTTATTTTTTGTAGCATTCTTCTCTATAAATCATATACTTGATAATCAGTTTTTTGTATATTTTGAATGACATTCATGATCTAAAATTCAATATAGTTTGCCCAGCCTTTATGTACAGTTATAAAATGGTCTGCATCAGAGGATAAGCATTTCCTGAGATATCATTTTGACATGACTCATTACTTCTCACAAATCAACGACCAATACAATTCTTATAAAATCAGTTGACCACAATGCCTGTAAATTGTTTTGGGTTGTGATTTCTTTAACGGTGGAGGTCAGCCTGACTTGTTTGGTGGTCTGTACAATGCCGAGAGCCTCTGGAGGAGGAGGTGGAAACAGGAACCCCACCTAAGGGCACACAGTCCTGGGCTATTGAGTCCAGACCGAGGCCTATCTGCCCCGGCTTCCTGTTTTGACACAACTCCGCCATTTTCTGCACTGTTGGAAAAATGTCCCTGGTACAAAACAAAAGCACTCGGCCCCATATCTAATCTCTTGGTTTTGTTTTAACGGTATTCTTATTGCTTTATGTTGATTTTAGCAATTCAACTTTATGATTTTGTTTTTTTTATGCAGTCAGAGCCTAAATCAGGACTTTTCTATCAATAGAAAATCAGAGACAAACAGAATGCCAAAACATTTATGGGACTTAAATGTACTAGGTTTGTCAAAATATCGATACTGTTAAAAGTGCTGAGAAGTAACTAAATATTTGTACTGAAAATACGTATTCAGAATACTATAGAGTACAGTAGCTGTATTTAGTTACATTTACTTTTTAATTTGGGGGTATTTATATTAAAGTAACTTTATTGAAATGTAAGAAATACAATTTGGTTTTGCAACTCAATTTAGGGTTCAAACTTTTCAGAAATTGTGAGAACTGCTCTAATAGTGAGTGCATTTGTGATATATTCTTTTCTAATCAATGATAATTGTTGTCTTATCTTGTAAACAAAGGCTAAACCAGAAATAACTCAAAAATCCAAACCTGTTAAAAGACAATTGAGTGTGAAAGTATTCTAAGTATTTTGAATACAGTACTCTGATTTAAAGTAATGAAATGCAATATAAAATACATTTTATTCCAGGTATTCAATTCTCTGTAACTAAACACATTTTCAAAGGGATTGGACGTTGGTGCTGATTCATGAATTGTGATTGGCCTTTAAGATATGTAATGAAACGATTTACTGATGCGACTCATATTTGAAGTCCACACAGTTATTCCGTCTATTATTCAAGGAAGGGCTGGGTGATAAAGTATCACTTTTTTCTTTCTTTTTTTTTTCAGAACTAAGTGTGTCTCACCAAAACAAGTTTCTAATTATTTCTAACATTAATAACAACTTTTAGACATGAAATATGCTAAAAATCTATGCTTTAGTCAGAAATAGGTATATTTTTGGAAATCAAGCTTGAAAAATGGCAAAAATTCACCTCTTTTATGACTTGAAGGTGCAACCAAAAAGTCTAAAACTTGCAAAAAGTTGCTTTAAAGAATTGGACTTGGCAACTCTGAAACTCAGAGAATAGGTTGGATAAAACAGTCTGTGTTTGAACAGATGCATTATTAGAGAAATGGGAAATCACGATTTGATGATTTAACAAAAAGGCAGGTCACGATTCGATTTAGGATTGGACAATGAATCGAAAACTCGAGATCGTATCGAATCGATTCGTCAATCATTTGGTTGTGGCCTTTGAATTGGAAGATCAAAACCAATCCTTTGTCAGTAAAAATGTGTGGTTTGCAGCAAAAGTCAAACTCTGAGGCAGAATATTGGTGTATAGTTCAAAAGAATCTAATAAATGGGACTTATGAAATGTTTTTGTTTTGTTTATGTTCATGAATGCAATTTTTCTTTTGTCTTTGGAAAAGGTTAAACACAATCGAATTGAAAATTGAGATCAATCAATATGAAGAGAAAATGTGTGATATTTTTTCCTAGATCACCCAGCCTTAATGAGATTTCTATCACAATATTGGTTAGATCTTTAACCCCTTAAGAGGGGGGGCCATTTTGTTAAAACGCCTGACTAAAATCGTCTAAAATTCAAATGTAAACTGTTTCTAAACCCTTTGGAGCACAAACAATTGGCTGGACTCTTTGTGAAGCTGAGGCTCTGTAGTTTTAGCTTCTGATGTCTGATTAACTCTTGTTTGAAGTGAGAAGAAGCTCTGGACAAAAGAACATCAAGTTTTAAAGTCCGCCTAAAATTTTTTGTTTAAATGTAAGAATCAGTATAGCTGGTGTCATTAGCCATGGACAGAATGACACTAGATTTGGCATATTTTGGGTTTGGACAATTCCTCTTCAAAAGCTGAAGCTATTTTCACTAAAAAAATAGTTTTAGGGACCTGTATTAACTTAAAAAAAGTTTAGGCGGAGCTCATTAAAAATTCCTATTAAATTGTGGAGAATTTTTGAGGTATTTTTTTATTTGTAAGTTTAGAGTAAAAACTGATTCTGATCCATCCCAGAATGGTTGATTTGACTGTAAATAAGAGGGTTTCAATTTGATTTTTATCTATAACATGCCAGGAGCTTGAGAGTTGATTTTTATAACATGGTGGGCAAAAATGAATTAATTAAGAAAAAGTGGGCGGGCCCGTGGCGGCCCTCCACCTCATAAGGGGTTAAACCAAATTATCAGTACCAAGTGTTATCAAAACTAAAATATTTCATTTTCTTTAATCTTTATCATAACGACTATAAGGAAAAAAAAAAAAAGTAAAAATGTGTGTTGAGCATATTCTTTTGTACTGAAATAGAGTTTTATATTTTAGTATGCTGCTAAAGCTAAAATACCCATATTTACGTTTTGTGCACATTTGTTGTTCCAGCTCTTGACCTTCGGTTTATGCCTGACCCGCCGACGTTGAACATCCAAGGCGTCCACAGAATTAACAAAACGGAAAACCTGGAGCTCATCTGCAGGTATTTATTTACTGACTTATTATGGATAGTGTTGTTTAAATATTACACTCAATGCACCTGACAAAAGGTGAGAAGCAACTGTTCATGCTTGAATTTGATGATGTCATTAGGATAGATGACGGGCAAGAGCCACATTTGTCCTATTATTATTGTATTTTGCCATGAAATGTTTAAAAAAGTAATTTCACCTGTTTTTCAATCTGTTTACTTCTAATAGAGTCTAAAAATCTTTAAATATTCATTTTTGTTGTCCGTCATCACAGTTGCCAAGTTTGCTTCTTTATAGCAAGTCTGAGCAGCTTTTTTTCCAAAGTCTCTTGTTTGGTTGACAAAAATATGCACACAAGACAATTCTGGAGTTTTAGTGTATTTTTTTGTTAAAAATACTATTAATAATATATTGCAATCATGAACAGTCTTGCGATGACACACTTAATAGATTGAAATATTGTAATAAAGTTTTAATTAAAGTGGTGAGGTAGTTTGCTTTAGACTTTTTCTCTGACATTTGGCAGCCCTGTCCGTCATTTAAAGCTTGTAATTTCCCTTTTCTCTGTCTCATCTGTTTGTTCAAATACACATTATTTGTTCCCACCTCTTATTGGTCGGCCTTTGTCCTGCTCTGGGTGAGTGACAACCAGGGTTGGGCGATAGAAAGACAGAAAAAATCTGAAAAATATCCGAGGCACACTGTGATCTGAATTACAAGTCCTTTATTGTGACAACACTACAGTTGGGCGATATTTACAAAAATGAATATCTCAGTAAGTTTTTGATATATCTCGCTTACCATATTCAGACAATATTATTTCATACCAAGTATGTCTTTAAATGTATTAGTGGAAGTTTAATGATCATAAAAATTGGGCTGTGGTTGACTATAGACATTCTCGGTCACCTTAAGACATGTGCTAAGCAATTTGTCGGCTAAAAGCAAAACTAGCAAACGTCTCAATGATCTGACCAAATATCTGACCCAAAGTACTTTCAAAACGCAAGACCACAAGATCAGATGTTTGCATGATAATTAATTACTCATAAGGAAAAACAAAAAAAACATTACAAGTTAATATTTTCATGTAAAAAATGCACAATATTTGTAATGTGCTTTATAACTAATTCAAGTATGGATCAACTAAGAAAGTGGTTCCAAGGGGTTCCCAGAGCTTTGTCTGGGCAGAGAGTTAAATTATTTCAACCTGGACAGACTCAAACAGACAAAATGATGCGGTTAATGAAGATGTTTATTGATACAGGTAGGTTTGGCGCTTAGGCCCCGGCAGAAATCAATGAGCATGCGATGGTTGAAGAGCTGTTAGAGTAGGAGATTTCCCCCCGGAGCCTAGACACTGGTGGTGGTGAAGGAGGAGGAAGAAGAGGTGGAGGAGGGTTGCGACGCGGCGAAGATGGCGCTTGCAGGGCTGAAGCGAAGAGCGGAGATAGAGCTGCTCTTTTGAATCGGGCACGGACCACCTGATTGGCTGAGGGAGAGGAGAGGAGGCGGGAGCTGGAGGTTGATTGGACCAGCTGCGAGGAGGTTGGAGCACGGACCGAGATGTGATTGGGTCTGAAATGATGTACAGGTGAGATGATTGACGAGGCAGAGCAGGTAGTCTTCCAGGCTGAATATTCGCTCCTAGCTCCATAAGTCCTTATTAGTAAATTGTATTAGTTAAAAAGCATAAAAAATGCCTGGAACGGGACACTGAATCAAAAACACCACAAATGTTGGTTATTAACCAGTTTTGCTTGTTATTGATACATTTTAAACATATAATATAATTCTGAGGGCACATTCAACAACTCTCCGGTTCTCTAAACTAAGTGACTAATGAGTGATCAGTTGACTAAAATATCACTATACACAGCCTTTTTTGTTGCATTTTTACTACAAATGATATACTCAATATTCCATGTTTGCAAATCTTCAAGACAACAATCACAATATTATCTAAAATTCGATAGCTCGCACTCCTCTGGTGACAACTCGATTCACAGTGAAGTCCACAAGAATCATCTTAAAATCTGTCAAATATAAGCCTAAAGAATGTTGTGTTGTCATGTAAACGCAATTAATTATGTTCTTTCTGCTTCATTCCAAAATCTTTTAATTGTGACTGCATGCTTCCATGTTGTGTTCAGTGGTCGTCAGTACGTGAAATGGAGCATCCCTAACGTGGCCAGCCGGCTCTCCATCAGCGACTGCAGCGGGTCTGGTCTCTTCTGCTCCTCTGTGCTCATCACAAACGCCACGGCGAACGAGACAGGCTCCTACCAGTGCTACTACAAGGACCTGAAGGCTGAGGAGGGAAAGACGTCTGCTTCGGTCTACGTTTTTGTGCACGGTTAGTTCAAATACGCTCTGTAGCAGTAATAACTTTAGCAGAAAGGTCTGTTCTTGGTTATAGTATAGGTACTTTTTGTGTCAGTGTTATCATACAAATAAAAGACTCTAGACGAGTAAGTAAATGAATAACAATACAATCAAAATAGTGAACAACTAAGGCCTTGTCCACACAAAGCCTAGACTTTCTTCAGACGTTTCAGAAGAAATATTTGACCTAAAACCACACATTGTCCACACAAAGCAGGATGTTCAAGACATTGAAAACGAATATTTCTGAAACCAGGTCCCAGAGTAGGATGACCACCTAAAAAAATTCATAAAACTGGAACAGGTTTTGGAATTTGGTTGGACGGATTTGACAAATTGCATAACTTATATAATAAACCTGTTTTGTACTAAAGATAGGCCTGCTGTCGTTAATCTAAAATAAACACTATTGCTTCATCATATAGCCTACAGATACATATAGGACATTTTCAAATTTTAAAAGTTGTCTGTATAAAAAAATAAATAAAAAAATTGTCTTTAGATAAAAGTTTGCGTTGTTTCAGAAGTTGCTGTGGTGCCTTTTTTGATGAACTTGGTGTGTGGTATGTGGTTTTAAGTCACATTCCTGTCCAAGGCTGATGGAGAAGCACGTTCTTTCAGCGTCTTTCTCAGCTGGTTGTACTCATGACGTGTGTTTCACATTCCGTATAGATACAACAGTGCAAAGGAAAAAACTAAACACAGGTAGAAGACAGTTAAAAACACCCAGACAATAAAAGCCATTACAAACTGGACACACAACATTGCAAAAGAAGTTATTAACCAATTTTTAACACGTTTTTTCAACAAATTGTAGGAGATTATGTCTCTAATTAAGGATGGGACGAGACAGAATTTTCACGAGACGAGCCGAGCCACGAGATTGGGTCCACGAGATCGAGACGAGACAAGATTTGTAAATAATTTGCATTAATTGTTTCAATTTAGAATTTAAACAAGGCAAATTAAAACACAATGATATGTATTATTTATTATTGTTAGTTTAGATTCTTTTAGTTTAGCTTTACCTTTCATTATGTGTATCACCTTGGATTTTATTATTTGAACGATATGAGTTTTGACTGAAATTGATCTGCTCCCCCATGTGTAGCTCAGACTCCGCCCCCTTTCTCCTGCTTCACAGCGCTGCCGCTGCTGACAGCCCAGACACACACAGATGAGGAGACTTTCGTACTTTTTACAGTTATTTACGATATAGGCCAAAATATCTCTTTGTTGATCTATTTTAAACTATATTTAAGTGTGAAAAACACGGCGCTGTTCCCACAATGTCCGCGACTATATTTGACGATTATATATTTTTCGTGCTAACTTTTACAATATTTAGGACTAATTATCTCTGTCAATATTAGTCCTATCTTTACGAAATAAAAACTGAGACAGAGTTTAGACAGTTTTCTGTCAGAATAAGTCTGCTACAAGTCTGTGTGTGGAGGAGAATATTCACTACACCTGCTCAAAGTTACAAAACTTAATTTCATGACCATGAAAAAATCTCACGAGACAGTTCAGTACGTGTGCGCACAGTATCGTGACGGTTTGATCTCTCGAGATCTCGTCCCATCCCTATCTCTAATACATCTGTGTTTTTTGAATATGCAGATATCTTTAAAATTATTGTGACATGTCCTTTTTCGAGTCCTTAAATGTTTACAGGTAGTACTTTGTACTTATACATCACATTGAGAGTTCTTAAATCAGCAGTATCATAATATACTGTGTGTGATAAATACTGGGTTAGATGGTTCCCTATTCTTAGTGACAATTCTCAAGCACTTTTCTGTCAAATAAATAATGGTTGTATGTACCGCGTGTTTTCCATTGGTTCATCAAGTGTAATGCGTGTGGGTGGTGTCTTTTCAGATTACAAAACACCGTTTGTGCCGTCTGAAAAAGACTACGAGGTGGTGTTCATTCGTGAAGGGGTGAAAGTGATCATCCCCTGCAGAGGCTCGGTGGAGAACCTCAACGTTACGCTTCATACTGTGAGCAAAACCGTTCTTTCGGTGTATTTTTGCAACTTATTACAATAATTTTGACTATGTGATTGTATATTTAGGCCATATTTACTTATTATGAACACTTCTTAAGAACAAAAACAATCACATTTCTTTTTCCAAAGTCTGATTTCTGATCCAAGCCACATTTTTTCTGACGAAGAATTGCCTGTGAACCACTCGATTCAATAAAACTGGATTTAAAAACAGAATGAAATATTAAAAATATACGACGACTACATCAACCACTATCCTAACGCTAAAGCTATTATGTCTTTGTGTCAGAAGTATCCGAATAAGGAGCTTTATCCTGATGGCAAAGACTCGCTGTGGGATGCTCAGAAAGGCTTCACCGTCCCCAGTCACCTCGTCAGCTACGCCGGGGTCGTCTTCTGCCAAACGAGGATCGCCAACGAGACATTCAAGTCTCCTTTGTACATCGTGGCAGTCGTGGGTAAGCTCAAGCCTTCACTTTACACAAATGAAACAGTCGGTATGTTGTCACTGTAATAATACTGTATAGTCATTTGCCAGTTGTATAAACTGTTCAAATGAAGACTAAACTGACTTGCCTTGTGTATAATGTAAGTTCTAAGGTACAACAAGTTAATTTGCAAAGCACAATTCAAAGTGCCTTTGCTAACTTAAAAATGCTATGAATCAGAATACAAAACAACTTTATCAAAACATGAATAATTCATGGTGATTTCATCCTAAAAGAAAACACAGTATAAAATCTTTCCAGTTGTATGCACAGCAAAACATCGCTAAATTTGAATCTCAGAGTAGTAGATTGTCTAAACCCATGTGATGAGATGAAGTGTGCTCATGTAAGACAAAGTCATAATTTGAGCTTTAGTAAGAGCTGCACAATGGTGATGAAAATAATAATCACGATTATTTAAATAATGAAATCACTATTATTCAAACTATTATTTGATTAGAGAGACAGCAGAGCATCTTATGCAGTGAAGAGATAAATTAAATATGTGACAGATCTCACAGAAATAAATGTATTCTACAATTGTAAAGAAGCCACCTGTTTTCCATATTTAGGAAATAAAGAGTAGATTTATAAATTATGGTCAATAATCACAATTACTCGATTACACAATTTTTGTAAATGATTACAGCAAAAATTGTTATTGAAATTGAAAAGTGCACAGCCATAGCTCCAGTCAGTCTTGAATCAGCATTTGATGACTTGAAACTTGACATGATAAAATGAACTAAGATTTGGGATTTGACTTGGATTTGAAGCCCAGTGACTTGAGACAAATAGATTTTTTTTATCGGACTGTATACTGTATACAAAAATTTTTTTCATCAAAAAGTTGAAAAGCCATGGCACATAAAGCAGAGGACTTGGGACTTGACTCGGACTCAGGGCTGGACTTGAGAGTGCCAAAAAACAGGATTTTATCCCACTCTTTCTTTAAAGTAAAAATTTTCAGCTAATAGTCATTTAAGAGTACATTGTCAGTATTTAAGGTGCACAATGTCTTTTCTGATGGGTGATATGTGACTTGTTTGTGATGTTTTTGTTTAGCTTGGAATGTTACACAGTATGACATTAAACTGTTTTTTTTTGCATTTAGCTCATCACAGATCACACATTATTAATGACGTACATTTTACTGTGAGTGAACTCTCCTCTGATTCTACCTATAACTGCTTGTTTCCATGGTGATAAACATATTTAATACCATACTACTGAACATTCCAGGCAACACAATGACATCCCCATGAAGTCAGACAGGTGACAGACCCAGAAAAGTTTCACAGTGCTACTTTAAACCGTAGATCTCCACTGTAACCAGTTTGTTACGTTCTGTTTAGTTCAGCTTTACTTTTCATTCTGTTGAAAGTGTAGAAGGTACTGTGTGTGTGTGTGTGTGTGTGTGTTCTGTCGCTAAAACAATGGCCTGCTGTCTCCTCCCTCTCGTTTCCTCAGGATATAAGATCTATAATCTGACTCTGAGCCCTGCCCAGCTCCGCCTCTCTGTGGGGGAGCGTCTGGTCCTCAACTGCTCCGCCAGCACCGAGCTCAACGTGGGCATCGAGTTCAACTGGACCCACTCCGGACACGCTCTGGTCTGTCACTAAAACTACACCACCTGATTCTACCTTGTCATCTAGGGCTGGGACTAGCACTGGAACATCTTGAAAATCGATTAGTTGGCCGTTTTTTTGTTTTTTTGTTTCGATTAATTGATGAATTGTTTAGAATACAAAAGTTTCTTAAATACATGATTATGGCGATCTTTGATACAGGATAATGTTACTTAAGAAAGTTCTTGGATTTATAGACAAAACTAGTATTTAGATTGAAAAACACTCAAAGGACACAATTTGTATTGCTCATTATAATCATTGCTGTTCAGTCTGAGTGTTTTCTCAGCTGTTTTGAAACCTATATAAAATAGAACTGTCAAATAGTCAAGTCAGTGAATGCTAAAGCTAGTATCAAATCTAGATTCTATAGACTCTAGAATTATGTCTATTAAAAAGTTACACACTTGACCTTTGCCGAACAGTTTTAAAATAATCAACTATATAAAAAAAAAACAACAAAAACAAAACAACAAACAAAAAAAAACCTCTTGTTGAAAATGTCAAAAAGCATTTTTGAATTATGGTAATGACATTGATATCGAGTATCAAGTACATTCCTTGGTATCAAAATTGTGTTTGAAATGGTAATTGAGAATTGTGACAACTCTCGTATAAAGACCAATTAACAAGTATTCGATTAATAAATTAGTTGCAGAATGTTTCAACAATCGATTAGTTGCAATTAATCGATTCATTGTTGTAGCCCTTGCTGGGACGATACGCTTTTGTCACAATACGATCACGATACAAGTAAGTAATAAGTAATGTTTATTAAGGACAATGTACAATTACATTAAGCACAATGCAGAGATGCTTGTATCAGATTCTAGCTTTACCGCTAATTTCCATCTGTAGTCCTGTAGTACAAGAGGCTCAATGCAATACATATTGCAATACACAATATATTTGATATTTTTCGATAATTTTACAAAAATACACAAAGTCAAAGGTGAAGCTTGCTTGGTTGTAAGACAAAATGTTTTTTTTTCCTGATTGACTATGGAAAACTCAGTGCTTACAATCCTGATGTGAACAGCATGTTTGCCTGTGACAATTGTAATCCAAATAGAGCCTAAAAGTACATTTAAATGTTGATTAACTCTGCGATGTATTCATACATGAAAGTATCACGACACACAGCAAATAATATCCCAGTAACATATTACAAAACAATAAACGCATATTGTCCAGCCCTATGATACACTTTTCTTTCTTCTTCTCTTTGTTTGATGTTGTTTGTAGAGATGCAAAGTAATCAAAAATCAAATAGAAATTGCTATTTTAATAAATGCTATTAGCAAACCAAAGCAGCAGTTTTGAAGTACCCTCAGTTCCTTCATAAACTACAAAATAACCCTAATCAGACCTGGGCCAACTGCCACCCTCGACCTGTTCTGATCAAGACGCGTTGCTCTTCGAAAATGTGTCTGCACCAGTGTTCTTAACTGTATTTTACCATAATGTGCTCTTAATATGAGAATTTGTTGCACCCATGACCATGGTCGACCCTCTGCTAGATTTAATTGTGGCCCTTGAAAAAAAAAGAATAGTCTTATTGCTTGCATCTTTACAATTTAGCCAAAATACATGTGTTTCTTATTTGTCATTCCACTGACATATTTTAACCCCTTTGTCAATTCTCCAGGACACATTTAAAGTGGACTTTGAATAAAATTCTATCTGAATTTAATTGTAATCGCAATACTGGTCAGAAAAATTAGATTAGATCACAAAATAGCTAAAAGTGCGTACTAAAAAACTCCAGAATGTTTCTTAGTAAAGCATTAAGCATGCAGTATACAGAATTTATTTAAAAAATGTGTATTATTGCTCAAAAACTTGTAACTTGGCCCGGTCGCCGTATCTATTGAGATAACTATGACACTATTTTTTAATATGAGGCAAATCTCTATTCACAGACAGTACCTAAACAGTGAACAATACTTTTAATGCTTTTGGAAGTTGCATAAATCCTAATGTTGACTTCTTTTAACGCCAGACGTCTGAAAATGCATCCAAACTGGTCCACACGACTCCTCACAAGAAGAAGCTGTGGAACTCGCTGGAGCTGTCGAACACACTGACGGTGGAGAACGTGAGCGTGGAGCACAGTGGAGACTACACCTGCTCGGCCTCCAGCGGACTCATGGAGAAGACAGCCACAGCTTCACTCACAGTTTACGGTAAGAGACAGGTTAGAAAAGCAAGTTACACCAGGATAAACTTGATGAACCAGCAAATGTTAACAAAGTGATATTATAACAGAAAAGATATAAGGTACCCATGGAGTTTAGACACTGGTGCTGGTGAACAGAAGGAGATGGGAAGGTTTTACAGCTTACAACACTTGATTCTTTGTTCTTATTCTCACCTTGGGTCATGAGCTGCAAGTAAGGACCGAAAAGTGCCCGTGAATAAGTTTGTGTTTTGGTCACACACTTTTCTTATGAATGGCACAAAAAGTTTAATAAATGAGACACCAATTGCTTATAATTATAATTATTGTCTTTTTGACCCACATGTTAAATAGTAAAACAATGTGTTTGCAGAAAAACCTTTTATCGACATGAAGGGGCCATGGACAAGTGTCTGGGAGGTGAACGTTGGTGACAAGACGCCTATTGTCATCCCAATCAAATACACTGCCTATCCTGAACCCAACTTTAAATGGTAGGACAAAACAGCAGCTTTGATTACAATCATGTATCTACTACTATAGGCTGTACAAAAATAGTTTTGTTACTTTTCTTAGGTTCAAAAATGGACTCCTTCTGAAGGAGGACTACAGGATCAAACAGAAGAGTGATGCTCTGGTCATCCGTGAGGTCAAAGAGATGGATGCTGGGAATTACACCATGATCTTGACCAATAAGATCACAAAAGAGGAACGGAGGCGGGCCTTCCAGCTCATGGTCAATGGTACAGTGGAGTCTATACATTTTGTTATATACAGTATTGGTTATAGCTACACAGCAAAGAATTTTCTTTTGTGTTTATTTTTGTCTTGTTTATTTAATTTGTATGGGAAAGTTGAGTGACTACTCAATGTAATTCATGATTTACCACTGAATGACTGATAAGTTTTCACAGGGAACTCTTTTATTATAACTATTGGTAATGCTACAAAAAATTTGACTATTTGATGAGTTGACAGTTACTATTCAATGTTTCTGTTCTAAATTAGGAACTTTGTGTATTTTAATTGCATCTTTATACAAAAAAGAAAATATACTGATCTGCAAACTACAAAACTAAGTTCATTATTTATAAAATCTCTTTTGACATTTTGGATCAATAACATTGGTGATTTTTACCCTTTCCCACAGTGCCTCCTCACATCATTGAGAAAGAGGTTGCCATAGACACTGACGTTTACCCGTTTGGGAGCAGTCCCACTCTTTGGTGCACGGTCAGAGGTGTCCCGACTCCAGCTCAGGTCCAATGGCAGTGGATGCCTCAGGAGGACTGTCCCAGTGCATTCATGTAAGTTAAAGCAGAAGCAGGTCAATACAATCAGACTCCATTTATATTTTACAGAGTTATGTAGCAACGTTTTAAATGTTGGCAGTGAATGAATGAGTCTGTAAAGAGAATTTACATTGTCTCCTGAAAGAATCAAAACACTATTAAAATAGGAAACAGCAGCTACAGACTGATTATAACTATAAATAACTACAACTATTGCTAAATATTGAGTTTGTGACATGTACAAATAGAAAATCAGGTAAACAGTGGTAGAAAGCAGATAAACTACTGACAATTATCATTGACAAACTTTATGCTCACACAAACTTTAGGCTCACACACAACTCTTTACCTTTCCTGCCTAAATAACATGTTTTTTTAGTTTACTGTGTTGCAACAGCAACAAAAAGCTAAACACATGTTAGCTTTAGCACGCTAGCATTAGCATGAACCTCGAGTTGGTACGAGTGACAAGAGCGTTTCATAAACAAGACTTGTCCATTTCTTACAGCATTGTGGTCCACAGAGAAGCTGTCCTTAAACACTGCAAAAATGAATTTCAAGACAAGTCAAAGTTGCTTTATTTTAGGATTTAAAGCTTATTTCAAGTATTTTGACTATTTTATTCTTGATTTATTTAGAGACATCAATTATTTTTCTTGTTTCAAAGTTTTTTTAACTGATTTCAGGACACAGTTTCTTTTTCAAGCCAAATTATATGCCAATGGCTTAAGAAAATTGTTCTTTCCCCATTGGCATTTTCCAGATACAGTTTTTGCTGTGAAGAATGCATACGCTGAATCGAGACACTTTTTTTCAAATGTTCTTGTTATTGTACTTTTGCCTCTCAGTTTGAATGTTCTAAATCATTTTTCAAACAAAATAATGTATGTGCATAATCTCTATTGTGTGCGCTGATCACAGTATATTGAGGGATTGAAATCTTCACTGTTTGCCAAAGAATAGGACTTGCAAATTGTGACTTGGACTATTTTAATGAGTTGGGGTTTTACTTGATAAATTGGACTAAGACTTGGGACTTGATTTAGACTTGAAGGTCAGTGACTCTGGAATGGACTTGGACTCGCAGCCCTGTGACTTGAGACCAGGGGTGTCGGACTGGGGGGGGGGGTAAATGGTGCTAGTTTTCCCCAGGGCCCAGAGCAGAAAAGGGCCCCAAAAGTATGTAATTTTTGTAATTGTCTATGCAGTTATTTCTGATATAAGCAAATCAACTTTGATGAAAAAAACAACTGCTGAACAAATTGGAATATTAATTGGCCCAATTATGTAAAGTTTAACAGCTAGAAATTATATTTTAAAAGCTAAAAATTGCAGATTTTATTGAACAAAAAAACAGGGTTTGACACAAAATGATCGGTTCAATAAATGTGCATTTTCACTCGAATATTGTCAGTACATATCACAACTTCTCAATCAACATTATAATGTGACAAAAATGTCACAAACATTTTCGGAGCATATTTTTGGCAAGATGACTTAAAACAAGTTAGCTAAAATGTAAAACAGTGGGTTTAAAACATTTTTATTCTCGTCTTTATTCAAGTGAATGCAGTGGTTCCAACCCAACAGTTTTGACCCAAAAAACACATAAATGTCAGTTATGGCAGTAAAAATCTTGAAAGTTAGCATTACAAAGGATTCAGTTGGATCTGCTGAAGCCTGCAAAACCCTAAAAGCAACACTAATAATGTGTGGAATGTATAAATTAAATCAATAGGCTGTTATATAATTCTAAAAGGAAATAAAACCCAAATAAATAGAAAAATAACGAGAGTGGACTAAAATATTAAACAGATTATTTAAAATTGGCCCATTGACATAAATTGGCTGCTTGAGATGACTGGATGCTTCTCTTGACTTACAAAACAACTTGGCTCGGTTCCACCTTGTTGTTTGCATACACAGTGTCTCTTGTTACTGTCAGTGGCGTGTTGAATTGGGAGAAAAACAACTGCTTTTCGTGATGTTGACCAAAACAATAGTGAGATTCAGATCAGCGGATGTAGTTCATTCACCGCAAGTCTGTTTTTAGAAGCATTACGTAGTCAGTGTAGTTCTGTTGTAGACAAATAACTTACTGTAAAAATGAACGCAGAAAAGTTTTACAGTAAAAGAACAAATGTAAGGATTTTGGTCAATCAATAGCTCATATCCTTTTGCCTGTAAATTCTGTCAATTCGTGTTACTGTATTTAGTCTGTTTTTTAAAATAATATTATCAACAAAATAAGACATGTTTGCTTGAAAAGAGGTGAAAGAATAGTTATTTTGTGAGTGTAGTATTTTTAAATGGTAAAAAATGATAGTAAATATGTAAAGCGCTATGTAAGTAAATTGAAGACAAAATAAAATTCTTCAGGCCAATAATACAGCTAAGATCGATAATGTATTTTCTGTTGTAAGATAATAAGGGAATGTGTCGAGTCATTATTAGAAATGGTCAAATGAATCAATTGTGATTTGCCCTTTTAGATTTTTCATGTATTCAATCAAATCTAACTTTGTTTGTACAGCACACAGTAAACACACAATCAATAAAAACATAGAATGGTTAGCATAAGCTAAAATGGTAAAAACAATAAGATAAAATAAGTAAATCTTTCTAATAAATTGGTAAAAACAGTTGGCCAATAGGCAAAATTATTAGGTAGTAAAAAAAAAGGAAATAGAATAAACAAAAGAAGTCTGAGGACGACATAATTCTCATGTCGGTTTAATGCCACTGCCAGTGAGTATAAGTGTGTTTTTCTCCTTAAAAGCATCAACTGAAGGTGCAGTCTTAAAGGTGAAGTAGCTGATTTGATACTGCAAGGACAAAAAAGGTTTAAATCTGACAACTTCTTCTCATGAATCCTTCAACACATGACTTGTGTTTTCATTTTTGATTGCAATTACAGCTTATAAACATCTTTTAAAAATAGAGAAGAAACACTTAAGAGGACTGCCCAAGCTCAGCCAATCAGAGCACTGCATTTGGCTCTTAATAAGAACTGAAATTCTTTAGTATTCAGTTTAGAGAGACACAGTGGTGTTTTTTTATTTTCACAAAGTGCTAATCAGAGTCTTTTTAGGGAAAATACAAAGGTTACTAAGAGCGCTACAAAGTTGTGGGCCGACAACAGAAAAAACCTGGTCACACAAGTTTTTAGTCTTGTTTTTGGGACGATGAGCTGGAGCTGGAAATGCGGAAATCAATTTTAAAATGAACAGAAGAAAACGTAGAGTTACAATGAAATGTCAAAGACGTATGATGAGCATGTTTTTACACTTTTTTTTTTTTTTTTAACGTCAATATGTTACAAAAAGCCTAATTAACCACGTATTTTGGTTGAAGCCTCATGACGGCATTTTCTTTAGGTTGAACGGGTTAGTTTTGGCTTTAAGTTACTAAAATGAGTACGTTTAGGGCTATGGCCAGGGGTAGGTTTAGATTGACCAAAATCCGTGGTTATTTTATGTTTTTCCTTTTTGTAACATATTGACGTATAAAGGTGCTTATAGTATGTTTTGGACATTTTTTTTATATCTACGTTTTCTTTGGGACTAAGCTGAAAATGAACGGGGAGGCAATGCAGCGATGTCAAAATAGTTCTCTACAATGAAAATCATTGGGAAATCAGGCCCTTGCCCACCATTGGCTATATGACATCACCTTCCAGAATTAGAAAACAACAGATTTGAACTACTCAAGAACAAGAAAATGCAATGACATTTTGTAGGTCATCCTGAATCTAACTATTTTCTTTAGTGCAACTGGTGATTACACAACATTGGACAAAAATGTCGCCTACCTTTTGCGAACACAGTAGTAGAAATGTTGACACGTATTTGGACAAAACTTGGGTTAGAATCCTTATCTTTTCCCTGCACATCCGAGGACTTCCTCTGTCTTCCAGTGCGCTTCCTGTTGTTACGTGTCACTGCTGAAAAAAATAGCTTTGTCTTGCTAAATCTGAGTTCCTTTTTAAATATTAGGATGACATCTTGGATTCAGGCTGACAGTGGCCGAGTCGTTGTCTCCTAGTAACAGCGAGGTCCTGGGTTCATGTCCTGGACTGAGTTTGCAGTTTACATGTTCTCCCTGAGTACGCCAGTTTAACCTCAAAAACATGCACAGTAGGACATTTAGGACAGGATAGTCTTGAACAAATCTTTCTTCATCATAATGTAGCCGCTGGGGCAAATAAAGGATCTCATTATCTTCAGTTTGAACTCTGACTCAAGTACAATTATAGCTTTACCTCCCAGTCTGGAACAAAGTGTATTGACACAAATTGACAAAATGTGTTATATCTGCAGTTCAGGGCTGATGAAGTCTTGTAACAACTGGAGAGATATCAAGAATAACACTGGAAACAACAAAGTGGGGCAGATTTCTACCAGCACGGATCCTACCAACAAGGTACAATAGAAATAAAATCTAACTGTATCTGTAAATGTATTTATAACACATGCAATTTCCTACAGAAAATAATGAGCTCTCTGAAGATAAAGAAAGCGGAGGAGAATGCGTGTACAGATGTGTGGCTGCAAACAAAGCAGGAGAAGATTCTCGTGTCATATTTTTTCATGTAACACGTAAGAACAGTTTTTGTCTCTCATTTATTTATGTATGTGTTCTTTCTCTGTTCTTTTATAATACATTGTATTCTCTGAATCTAACCTAATTCAACGATTTTTACCCATTTTATTCTCCCTATTCTTATCTCTGAATAAGGTGATTCTATCAGTGTGTCGCAGAATTGAGGTCCTTTTATCCAGATCATCTTAAACGTAATATAAAACATGAAGCCGGCGGTTTTCACAAATGCTACAGTGCTTATGGAAACTGTAATCCACTTTAGTTTAATCAGAAGAAGACACTAATTAAACCAGCTTTACACTCATTGGCTTTCCATGCATTTAGGATGTTATTTATCAAGCAATTGGTCACGTGCATAGGTTTGGGGAGCAAAAACTTGTAAAAAATGTCATTTGTGTCTTACACAAACAATATTTGTCACAAGCGCTTTGTGACTGTGTGTCTGTGAAATGCGCTATACTAATTAAGATTACTTACTTACTTACTCAGACTATACAAATGCAAAATTCAACGTGGTACATGTTGGTTTTTTAAACTCCGATAGGGATGTTGAAAAATGCAAATATTATAGCGGTTTAGCCAGCTATATGCTAACTTAGATCCATAGTGTGGCTGTTTTCAGTATAAAAAACACAACTTACAATTTGGCAAAACGTCTTGATAACTTGTAGTTTATAAAGCTCCAAAATTGTGGGTCACTCATTACTCTCTAAATAGCTGATTAGCCTGAGGACATTTTCAAACTTTTAAAAAAAAATCTCTTTGGGGGTTTATAATGAGAGTCGGATCCTCCAGAACCAAGGAGTGGGCGGTCACTGTTGAGCCTCATGGCTCATGTCATTAATTTAACTATGTTTTTCCTCGTAAAAATAACTAAAATCACATCAACTTGTCTTATTTCATTCAAAAGTGTTGCTAACTATTATTTGGCTTGAGATTGCCAATCTTATGCAAAGTGTCGTCAATACACTCTACATGTTGATACATTTTAAAAGTGAGATTATGCTAATTCTGGCTAATTCCTAAACCTAGTACATTTTTCTTTTTGGAAAAGTGGACAGGACTGAAGCCAAACTATTAAATTGTTATTGTATGTCTTCAGGTGGACTGGAGTTGAGCGTGTCTCCTCCTGACGAGCTCTTGAAAGAAGACGACATATTGCTGCGTTGTAAAGCCGACCGACTCATCTACGGAAACTTGGCGTGGTTCAGAGTCTTAAACATTTCCGACTTGGACTCCGTGGCCTCAGCGCAGCCCTGTCGCTCTCTGGTCCTGCAGCAGGTGCCCCGCTCTCACACCGTCCTGTCGCAGACTCGGGACAGCAACATGAGCCTGGAGCTGCTTCTGCCCCAGGCCTCGGCTCAGGACGAGGGAGTGTACGCCTGTCAGTGCAGAACAACAAGACCGGGGAGAAGACTTGCCTGCTGCGACGGATCACGCTCAGAGGTAGCAATGCGTTTGAATCATATCAGTGTGAGAACATGAGACTGTGGTGCTTCATCTGTAGCACATAGAAACTTAATGCTATTGTTGATGGTAATTGGAGAATAGAAGTTTCTAGTTAGTTGTGTCTTCAAGAGAAATGCCTAGTGGTTCATGCTGTAATTGTTTTGTAATGTCAGATCTTGAACCCGCGAGGATCCTCAATAACATGACTGACCAGAGGGTAACATGAGCACAACAGTGATTTTTACCTGTGACGCTGCCGGGACGCCAAAGCCAACTGTGATCTGGACCAAAAACAACCTGACTGTAGTGGAGGGCTCCGGTAAAGAAGGCTGGTTTATTTCAGACAGTGATGAAAAGTCAACACTTATTTATTGTTGTGTTTTTATTACAGGTGTCATTCAGAGCCAGGACAACAATATTTTGACAATTCAGCGCGTGAAGAAAGAGGACAGTGGTCTGTACACCTGCACCGCCTGTAACAGCAGAGGATGTGACATCGCTCAAGCTTTTCTGAGTACTGAAGGTTTGTCATGTTGAAATAATCATTAGCAGAAAACTGTGACTATAGCCTGATCAGTTACACAAAACCATTTAAAGTCTGCCCCCAATCACATTGGGCATAAGGTATAAGAAGCAGTGTGATTGGTCAGAACAGACCTCTGCAGCAGGTGTTTGTGATCAGACACACTTAGCTGTTTTCAGGTGTTTTCAGGTGCAGGGCAGCATAGGTGTTGCAAACCTTCAGCTCCCGAGTCGGACTCTTTGGCTCACTCAGAAACATTTGCGCCTCCAAATGCTCTCTCTTTCCCCTTCTCTCTCTCTTTCTCTCTCTCTCCCTTTCTTTCTCTCTCTTTTTCTCTCTCTCTTGCTCTCTTCCTCTCTTTGTCTCTCTCTCTCTCTCTCTCTCCTCTTCTCTTCCTCTCTTTCTCTCTCTTTTTTCTCTCGCTTTCTCTCTCTTGCTCTCTCTTTCACTCTCTCTCTCCTCTCTCCTTTTTGCTTTCTCTCCCTCTCTATCTCTCTCCTCCTCTCTCTCTTCCTCTTTCTCTAACTCTCTCTCTCTCTCTACAGCGGGAAGCTACATGCAACTATCTGTCTATTAACAGTTGAATATCACTGGGAAATATCATTCCCAGTGATATTCTGTGAAACTGAAGCATCATATTGGTCCTTATTTGGTACAAATCTGCCTTATATCCATGGAGAAAAGGTCCAAAATATACAGTCAAATAAAACATATGAAAATATCAGGTGTCTATCAAATCATAGTTATCTTTACAACTTTTGCTTTGGTACAGGGCGGAGCTAAGGGGGGCATCTGGTCTCTATAGGACCCTATTAGATTTTTTTTTTTTTCAATGAACAATGTCATTTGTTGCGTACAAATGTCAAC
The DNA here is from genome assembly GCA_038363315.1 of Mugilogobius chulae. NCBI lineage: Eukaryota > Metazoa > Chordata > Actinopteri > Gobiiformes > Gobiidae > Mugilogobius > Mugilogobius chulae. The sequence goes on from CM076412.1 coordinate 30,929,431, forward strand.
ACCACAACTACAGTAAAGATCAAGCCTGTTCTGATTATTGGGCAGCTTAAGCAGTCTTTTGGGCTTTGCATTTGATTACATTAGTGAAAAGAAATATGTCTGGGATGAATTGGTACACAGTTTAAACACAAACAAATTTATTTAGCTTATTGTTTCACTTAAAGCTATAATACTTCCTTGAATATTTAAATTCTATCTAAAAGTTTCATGATAAATTCCAAAACACAGTAGCTCAACGTAGTATATTAGATAACAAATAAAAAGATAAGAATAAGTCTGTTTCCATTTGGGAGGATGTTTTGTGCACATCCTCCAAAACAATGATGAGACTTGAGACAAAGCCTGTCCTGCCCCAGCCTCTTCTGTCCCGCACACATCCCCAAACAAACGCGCCACAGCCAGAGCTACGTGACACCGACCTCGCTAGCACAGCGCACTGCAGACACTATGTAAAGGCTAACCATGCTAATGTGACTGACATTTTGTTAATACACTATATAGGCACAACCATGTCATTGTTGTTTACTTCAGACTTAACTGTAATGGACTTTAACTACCTAAAAATAAGCTAATGTTTTATTTTCTTTCTCATTGGATTAGTAGAACATTAATTAAACGTCAAATTTCCAGTATTAAAAAAAAAAAAAAGCTAGCAACTGCATTTGAATGATATTCATTTTAACTGCTCTCCACTTTATTGAAATTTTAATGACCTGAAGGTACATTTTTCTTTAGCCATTGGTAGGCCTATATAATGTGGGTAGAAATAAGAATGAATATGTATGAAAACAAATCAAAAACATTTACTGTGTAACTGAAACAAGTTAATTATTCTAATGTCCATCAAATAATCAAATCCAAATTGGTAAAAACATCTGAAAGTAAGATTAATATCCTAACTACAAATGTACTTAGTTAATATAGGTTACCATGGAAACTCTCTCAAGTCATTATTACTATTGAGTTATTTTAGTGATTAGAGAAAACATGCCAATCCGATTAGTTTATTTGCGTAAGGGTCATTTGTCCTCTATTGCTTCTCTCATTAAACTTGCAGAATCTGTGATGTTTTTCATTCCACATAATATCTTTTTGTATTTTTCTTGTATTTTTTGTCGTAAGCAGCCATGTTGTTTTTCATACGTGAGACAATGCGTGTCCCTGATTGGCTCATTAATCTGTCAATCACGCCCACTGACATTAAAACAGGGACACAGTGGCCAGGTGATGTATTTTTTATATATATCGTCTGGATTTTCCAGGCAAAGCTCAAGCAACAAATGTCCAGTTCCGGCAGCCATTTTGTATAGGGAGAGTCTTCTTAAGAATCCATACAAACTAATTGGAAGTTGTTTTTTTTAATGAAATACTTTGATAATTGAACCTTTTCATATTTGTACATTTATTTAGGATTCTGTTCAATCTAATTTCTTTTTGTTTTTTAAATTCTTCTTTTATAGTAAAGGCAGTGAAGTAAACAATAATAAGAGTTCTTGTGTCCATATTGCAATGACAAATAATTTAACTCTGTATCAAATCCACCCAGTGCGGTGTTTTTAGGCCGAATATTTACATTCACAACAAAGACAGAAAACAGTATTAGTATTATTATACCTTAAATCTATCATTTTATTTCCCTTTAATGTATGAATTATGTGACTTTGTTTTTGCTGCTTGTCCAGTCTCAGTGCCAGCCACGACAAGGCCCAAACCTCTACTTCTATACTATAACTTAAATCCAATCAGTCTCTTTTTGTAAAACTATTAATCATAAGTGAACGCATTTTGTTTCGTTTCAGGTGTGGAGGAGAAGACCAACGTGGAGCTGATCGTTCCCATCGGTTCCGTGGTCATCGCCATGTTTTTCTGGTTACTGATCGTCTTCGTGATCGTGGCAGAAAGCGGGTAAGCGTTTCCTCTCTGTGCCACACTTTTCCTTCCTTGGATTTCCCCTCTGGTTTTACGCACAAAAGTGGAGCCGGTAATGAGTAAAAACAACAGCATATTTTGAGCGTGGGCGACTGACTTGATTGAAAGTGACTGGTTTGGCTCGGAGTCTGTCCAGTCTTTTGTGAAGCAGAACAACAGGGCTCTATCCTCACAGAAAGTCACGTACAGGCAAGGGCATCTGGGCCTCTTTCACTGGAGCGGCACCAACATTTCGTACAGCAAAAGTGGAAGTGGGGATTTAAATCTCAACTACAGTGCCTTACTCTTATGAGTCCTTCAGCACAAAGATTAATAGCTACATATAGCTATTTTTCGAACAACTTTAACAGACAGTTCACCGCAAAAAGTAATTCTAGGCAAGTTAGAAGATTTTGAATTAGGGAAAATTTTTTTTACTTGAGTGGATTTGTTTTTGCTAGTAAAATTATCTAGCATCAAAACAAGACTTTTTGTACTTAGATATACATACAAAAAACATATAATATTCTACTTAAAGGTACTATAACCGTTCTTTAAATCAATGTCTCCCTAGCACAGATATCTTTTTAAATTGTCTATTCATGTGAAAATTGTTTGCAGTGTCATATCTATGTCTAATATTGTGCCGTTTGGACACTAAACTGTGTCTATTATTGCTGTTAGCATTGTGGCTAACTGTTGTTAGCATACCAGCATGCTTCACTCTTAACAGCTGTGAAAAAAGCTTAAAACAATAATTTGAATGTCCAAAATGCATCAGGTAAGTGAGCAAAAGCATGAACTGAAGTGAAAAATTCATAATTTAACATTTTGGTTTGTTAATGTTTTTAAGGAAGCCAAAATTTGGCATAGCACCTTTAAGCAAAACTCTTTACAAATAAAGTAAGAAAATAAATATTATGCGACCTGATTTTTTTCCCAAAGAGCTGCAGTTACCATACACTTTTTAGTGGAAAACACAAAGTTTAGTAATTTACAACTAAAAACGTTAGATACCCCAACTTTAAAGTTAGGGGAGACTGGGGTTGGTTGGAACACAAATTAGGTTTGTTTCAATTGTTCAAAGCAGTTTATCTTCCTTATTCAGTTTTATACCAAAGTCTCAGGTATTGAAAGAGTTCACCAAAGGTTAGAACTGGTTGTCACAAGGTTATGTCAATGACTGGCCTTGTCATATGCTTAAATATTTGATTTCATGTTGATACAACAGTGAAGCACATTTACTTAATCAGGTAGATTCAATTGCAAAACCAAGACAAATGGAAATTAAAATGAACAGTAATTGTTGCAAAAGTGTTGCAACACTTTATAATAACAAATAGATACAAATCATTTGCAAATGTTTGTTAATATCTAAGATAACTTTACCTGATAATACTAATTGATTAGATATATTTACTAATACATTAATGAACAAACAATAACTAATCATTCACTTCCAGGCCGATTTTGATGACTTTTGGTGGTTAGATGATCTGCACTTTTAAGGCAAATGGGAACTAGCCTTGTGACATCATGATGATGTTGAAATCAGCTAAAATACTAAATCAAATATCATCAAAATATTACAGTATTATAGGTATGGGAGAATCATTACCTAATGGGAGCCGGGTATCATAATATATCAGTTGGATAATTTTTCTAAAACAACTAAATAGTCACCGCTTCAGAATAGGATGAGAAGGTGATGTTATTTTCACAGTTTACTCGTATTTGTAAATGATTTGTATTTGGTCATTATTATTAAGTGTTACCATGTCATGATATTAAAACTTCTGTATACTGTAAATCTATTTTAATGATCAGTACCATTTGAACAGAATAAGATAGATGTTGTGTATTTCGTTTAGTCTGACACATCATGAAGAAAAAACAAACATTCAATTACACTGCATGTGTTTAATGCTGTTTTATCATGTGTACTTTATCGTTTCAGTCCACTGGAGGAGATCTGAAAACAGGTTATCTGTCCATGATCCTGGACGCAGAGGACATGCCCATGGATGAGCAGTGTGAGCGGCTCACGTACGATGCCAGCAAGTGGGAGTTTCCTCGAGACAGACTCAACTAGGTCAGAGTCACAAACAGGATTTTAACCAAATCACCAACTTTGCACACAGCTTGAATTCTTTGAAATGTATAGGACAGGGCTATTCAATTATATTTTACAGCAGACCAGATTTTTCAAAGGACTATGGTCTGTGGGCCGAACAACAAAACTTCCCCAAGAACTTATGTTTAGTAAATTGAAAATAAGTCTTATATGCTCTGTCCTGTCCTGGCTTACACTAGCAGAGATGTATCAAAACTATAACGTGAGCAAATCAGATCAACAGATAAAGGACTAGGCTAAATGTGAGTTAATCCAACCCTGTCTTAGGTGTATATTTGTGCTACTTCAACGGTGAACCACAATTTGGAACAGGCCTAAGCACAATTTGTGAACCAGAACAAAATCGAAGAAAAGAAACATCAGTGTCATTTTAGCTGATTAAGTTGATTTAAAAGTACTGCAGGATACTGAATACCAGATCCTACCAAGAAATGTGGCGCAGTCCATAGCTCACATTACTATGATGGGCCAGTCTTTATTACTTAGCATCATTTGCTGTACATCCACCACTGTTCATTGTAAATCACATACGGAGTGTTTCCCAGGCTTCTTTACAACGTGGTCCAGTTTATGGCCCATTTTACCAAAGTGGGTCACATTATATTGCTTAGTGGGCCTCATTTGGCCCGCGGGCCGCTATTTGAATGGCCCTGGGGAGAACAACAAGCCTCACTGCTTCTTGAATGTTTCTTTTCACAGGTTTGACTCTTATTTCAAGCTACTTATTGCTTACTGACCTGTCGACCCTTACAACAAACATATAGACAGTGATAAATTACCTTACCCATTTGTATTTTATTGGAGAAAAAGAAAAGAAAGAAAACCAATCAACTATTATTCCAAAGAGGATTACATTTGAAAAAATATAATTAATATTTCAATAAAACAGTCTGTAGAGCAGGTATCAGTATCGGACTGTATTGTGACAAAATTTGACACAGGGAGGTGTATCGGGAACGTAAAAAAAGGACACTTAGAACCTGGACAGCTGCTGTAAGGGGGAAATTATTGAGCTAAAAGTGACATATTCATGCACACTTGTATGTAACATTAAAAGAAATGTGAATATACAATGCTTCTGCATTTTGTTATTCTAGTCAAAGTTACATTCTTAACATTGACTTTAACGAGGGATGTACTCAAATGTTGAAACTATAGTATGCATGTAGTAAACAATAATTTACTTTCAGCATTTTCAAATTTGGCCAGTAAAAAATGTAAAAAGTATATCTTATATATTGTGTTGAGGGAATTGTATCGGGATATGCCTCTCTGTTTACCCAGCCCTAGTGTGAGGTCAGAGTTCTGCTTTTAAAATAAACTTTATGAGGAAAAACAGATTTTTATAATAATGAGATAAAATTAAGTACCCTAGCTCAAACTATGCAAAAGATTGTGACAGAGATTTAAAAATATTTCATTTTGTGTTAGAAGTGTTAATTCATTATACTCATCCATTCATTATTTCCTCTCTCCTGATGTTGGTCTTTATCTCTGCACTGTCAGGAGAACCACTGGGACGAGGTGCATTCGGTCAGGTCGTGAAGCAGCCGCTTTTGGGATTGAAAAGGCAACAACCTGCACAACTGTGGCGGTGAAGATGCTCAAAGGTTTGTGTTTCCCTAAAGACTGTCCCTCTACATTCAGTCATTACATTTAAAATATTACACCTCTCATCAACAGAGGGCGCCACAGCCAGCGAGTACCGAGCTCTGATGTCTGAACTGAAGATCCTCATTCATATCGGTCACCATCTGAATGTGGTGAACCTGCTGGGAGCCTGCACTAAGCCTGGAGGTGAGCGACCCTGGAGCTGTGACTGTACATGACATCAAACACAAACTCTGATGATTGTGTGTGTTTTACAGGCCCGCTGATGGTGATTGTTGAGTACTGTAAACATGGAAACCTCTCCAGTTATCTGAAGAGTAAGAGAGGAGAGTACAGCCCGTATAAGGTAAGTGATTAACTCAAGGCCAGCTCACTTCTGTTCACAGTGTTTACATTTGCTGTGTCTTAAGCAGCTGCTTAGTTGGTTAGAAAAAATATCTAAACTTATATTTTTAATTTTCATAATTTTTTTTCTAACCAAGTAGGTGCCTGGTATTTAGTAAAATGTTGTTTTTGTTTTTGTTTTTTTCATTTGAAAATACCAAACTCTGCGATGACATTCTCTTAAGGCAACGTTCTGTAGTTAAGTTTAGTCTTTAATTAAGAGACAATGTACAGAGACATATTGCTCATAAAACAAAGATGATCTGCACCAGATTATAGCTAAACAGCTAGTTTCCATCTGCAGTCCCTGGGAGCAATAATAGTAGTATCTTCTACATATGAGTAATTATATTGTAGCTCAACAATCCCGCCTACTTTGAAGATCATCATGGTCGCTGGAACAATTTTTTTTTTTCCTTAGAAATGTAGAAAAACTCAAGTAAGTTTAAAGGCATGTTCAGGCCAACCAACTAACTGTCCATAACGCGATGGTTTTCAATGTAAAAAAAAAAAAAACACATGTAAATTTAAAAGTTCACTGTGTACTGTGCTTTTCTGAAAGTGAAGATTCAACTACGCACTTTATTCAAAAGAAATAGAAAGTTAAAACCATATTTAATGTCAAGAACTCAACTAAAGGAACATCTTTTCTATGTCCAATTATATAGCCAAGCAAGCCCAAAGTAAAGACACAGATTTGTATTATTTATATAGTGCACCACTAACATCTAAATGACAAGAACTTGCTTTTATTCAAGTTTGTGTTTATAATATGACAAAGCATTTAGAAAACATTTTTAACTAAAACTGTTGAATATAAATTGCAAACTGCGCTCATGACTCACCACATACAGTAGCTGATTAAAACCAAGGACATTTCTATAGTTTTACTTTCTTTGGAATTCCTATGGGGGGTGAATCAGTATTTCCAGAACCAAGTAGTGTGCAGTCAATGTAGAGTTTCATTAAGGTCTGAATAAAAATGTTCTTAATCCAGGGTCTCAAGTGGCCCAAAGATGACTTTTGATTAGTATTCATTGGAACCCACTTATAAATTGCACAAAACATCTGAAGCAAATATCTTTTCTGGCGTACAGCAAATTGCATACTATTTATTCAAATTTTTTATACAAATTTTTCTTTTTTATTTACTTTTCTTTAATCACATGGTGGCCTAAATAATCGAAAACAATATAAAAGAATGAGGACATATTTAATGTTATATAACGTAGTCAGACCAATATTTTAAAATGTGACCCTCGACCTTCTCTGACTTTGATCATTTTGGCCCGAGCTCCATTTGAGTTTAAGACCCCTGTTTCTAAGTGAACAACAACCTTGTATGTTTCCTCTCCACAGAGGAAGCGTGTGCACAGCCAGCGTTGGACTCGCTCTGAAGAGGACATGACCGAAGGAGACCTGGGTTTGGGGAAGATCGCTCAGTTGGACATTTGCACCGGGACGGCAGTGTGCAGCATAGGAGAGCGAGCCTCCAACAACACCATGGATTCTCCTCAGGGTATGAAGGCAACATGTTTTTGTTTTATATTGACATTATCTTCATCAGTCATAACAAGAGTGACTTATGTAATCACAGAGAGCTCAGATGATGACCACCTGACCATGGAGGATCTGATAAGCTACAGTTTCCAAGTGGCCAAAGGCATGGAATTTCTGTCCTCACGCAAGGTATAGGCTTCCTTCTTCACAAGTCAATAACAGAGTTTCAAATGCAATACAATGCTGCAGAAAAAGCATAACAAAGTAACCACATCATGTAAGAGTGAAATTATATATCACATTTCACAATGTATTGTGAATTGTGATTTTTTGTGTGAGAGGTTGTTTAAAGAGAAATGTTCAGTCGACTAAGGACATAAGAGTAGTAGGAAACCATATACTATGTTTACCTGCAAATATGTTGTGTAGCTTAATGGTTCCCTCTGAAATATTTAGCAATCAAAACCATGCTTGCTAAATTTATGCTTCTAATTAAATCCCAATAATTGGAATTAATTAATTAGTCAACTAATAATATAAATCTTGGTCAACTAAAGCTCTGTTTGCATACGTTTTTTACTACATTCACCCGCAGATCATCAAGGCTTGTAATTTGCTTGTTTTTACAGACTTTATTCCATAATAATAATTTAGTTCAAGTTTGAAAGAAAGGCTGCAGAGTCATTCATTAATTTATGTACAGTATACAGAGTGAAAACATAGCATACATATTTGTGCAGGAGTAGAATTACCTGAGGACTTTGGTGAATGACAGGAGCTGAAATTCAGAGGAAACATTACAGACATGGATCATTTGCATAGGACTAAAAACTCAGATAACGTCTGTAATTATTAAAGTTTAAATGAGGTCCATCCTTAATTTTTTATGCCGTCCAAATAGACAATGACGACAGGTCTAATGGTGCATTCCATGCAACTGGGAACTGAAATATTTCCCACTTCCCTCTTGTAAAAATGTGCTGGAACGCCACACAAACTGGTAAATACACTGGTGAACCGGGACCTGGTCGAGGAAGTCCCACTTCACATATGAGCTCAACAATCACCACAAAAAGCGAATCTGGTGGTTTAACTGTCACAAGAACTATGCAACCATTGATTACAGGTCATTTATCTTTGATTAGCCTTTTTTTTTTCTTGGGAAATATCCCAGTTGCCTGAATTACAGCTTAATTGTCTAGGAACGAAATTTACAAACTATTGCAATCAGTACTGATATTAATAATATCCACTTAAACTCAAAGTTTGAAATATTCTTTTAATTGCTTTAAAATTGTTGAAATATTGCCCTTAGGTTTGTGATTTCAGACATTCTCATTGAACTGTCATGTGCTTGTTTCCGTACAACAGTGCATCCATCGAGATCTAGCGGCCCGAAACATTTTGCTGTCAGAGAACAACGTGGTGAAGATCTGTGACTTTGGCCTGGCTCGAGACGTTTACAAAGACCCAGATTATGTCCGCAAAGGAGACGTAAGTTCACCAAAAGTCAACTCGTCATCCCCAGTTATGCTATTGTGCTAATGCTAGCTCTTCAATCAACCTTTAGGCTCGTTTGCCTCTGAAGTGGATGGCTCCTGAGACGATATTCGACCGCGTTTACACCACACAGAGTGATGTCTGGTCTTTTGGAGTTCTTCTGTGGGAGATCTTTTCCCTGGGTATGACCATCCAGAACATCGCACACAACAGAACAGCACTTTAAAATAACATGTGTGTCGTATATTTAGGAGCGTCACCTTATCCCGGAGTGTGCATCGATGAGTCTTTCTGCAGAAGACTAAAAGAGGGCACAAGGATGAGACCTCCAGAGTATGCAACCACAGAAATGTGAGAAACAAAGCACTAAATGACACACTTTACAGCCCAGATTGTCTTTGTTAAAAACAGATCATGTTTTTCTAAAATTGGGTCATAAAACCAAGACTTTTAAATCCTAAAGAGCCCTCATTTTCGCTAATGAACTGATCCACTTTTTAGACCCTGCTGATTTTCCTGTTTATTAAACTGTGTTAAAAATGACAAAGTAGCTTGTTAACTAGTTTTCAAGTATTTTTTCATGCACTTTTTGCATTTACTTTAATACAGGTGTTCACAAACTTTTCAGACCAGGAACCCCAAGATAATCACGTAACCATCTTGCAACCCCAGTGCAAAATTAGCCTGTAATAATTTGAAGTGGGTAAACCATTTAAATTGGGTTCAAATCTCTTTATTTTAGTATTTTTAGTATTCGGTATGTTTATATGGCCAAAATTCTGTCAAATATATGCTACCAATTAAAAAGCACTTTAAATGCTAATCATAATTGTAGTATTACATTTTGAATATTCGTAACCCCAATTCTTTAAAGGATATTATTCAAATCATATTCTTTTTTACTTTTATATTTTTTCATTAGTTTATCAAGTTATATTTGAATTGATTGATTCTGTTTGATATTGTATTGTTCTTCAGCTGCAGCTCAAGTGCTAGAAATCCCATTCTCAGCTACCATATCCCTCCACTTTCCTGTATTTACTTGATATTTCAAGATTAATATCAAGTGAGCTATATTTAATACTGTCCATAGTCATTTCAAATAAAAATTGTTTTAATCTGTTGTTTTACTTACATTTTTTGAAGAGGGGCTTATATTCTGCAGTTTGAACAGGATCAATGAGCTGTTCCTATTTATTAAGTTTAAACTCTGACATACAGTATATACTGTATTAACATTTTGTTAATTGTAAAATGCAAACTTGACCTTTAATAGCCTAGAAATAGAAACAGTTTTATTGACTTCCTGTTCAAAACTGCAGGACTGATGCTAACTAACTCCCACTTTTCAGTTTAAAATTTAACTGTCGCAAGTCGCAGATTTTAGCTGCAGCTTTTAAATGACTTGTTTGGTTACATTCAGTATACTTTTTACAGCAGTACCTGTTCTTGTAGCCTACTTAAAATGGAAACAATTTTAGTCACATACTCTGTACTTTTTCCAACAATGAGTACACATTACAGTTTGGATAATACTTGTTTCAAATTGTCTTTTTTGTTCTTCTAACACACCATTTTTAATTGTGATTTCTGTCCCCATAACTTCATCACCTATTAGTTATCATTATATAAGTAAGTAGTCATTTAAAGTTGTAGTGTCATGTAAAGTATTACAGAGTTTCTTCCTGCAGATACCAGACCATGTTGGACTGCTGGCTGGATTGTCCCACAGACAGGCCCACATTTGCGGAGCTGGTGGAGCATTTGGGTAATCTGCTTGAAGCCAGTGCACAGCAGGTCAGTGCATGTAAACACTTGTATAAAAATTTTATATAAACTCATAAAGAGACCTCCTAATCTAACAGTCTCTGTTTTTCATCACGTCATTGTTGCCACTCTGAAAGAAACGCCTCCTGACTGAGACCTGCCAAGTCATTGTTGAGGCTTTAGGACATTGTTATGCAACAGTTCAGGGCTGTAGCATTGGTTTTGTCTGTTACAGTATTTGGTTTGGTAAACAGATACCTTTAAATAACAATTAATGTCATCTAATCACTCAGTCACATTTACTTTGTTTCTTACTTGATTACCTTAAAGGTGCTATACTTGATTCAAATAGTTTTTAAACTTTTTGTATCAGTCGAGTCCAGATGTTTTGCTCACTTACCTAATGCATTCTGAGATTCTAATGTTCATGATGTTAGCGGTTAGGAGCAAGACTGTCTGTGTGCTAATGACAATTAGCCATAATGCTAACAACAACAACAGCAGCAGCAGACATACTTAGTGGAATTTCATGAACAAATGATAATTTTTTAACGTAGTCATGACATTGTGGACCGACTTTCATGTGAATGTTATGTAAGAGATCTGTGTAAGATTTATTTTTGAGTAATTTTATAAAAAAAAAAAAAAAACAAGTATAGCACCTTTAAAAATGTACTTTTATGATCTACTATAAATCTACTTTTACTAGAGTAATATTTTAATTCATGTAACAGTACTTTTGGTTCCTCCTTCGACTGAGAGACATTTACAAACTGACAAAAGCTGTTGTTTATATTATTTCCATAATTTTTTCTCTTTCCGCATAAAAAAAAAATTAAAATTTGTGTGCATTTATAAAAGTTCTCTCTAGATTCACTTTTTGTAAACAGATGCTATAGTGATTTCTCTCACAACTACTTAGTACTTTCATAATTATTTTGAAGCAGCTTTTTTCTTACTTTTATATTATTTTAGATTTTTTTCATTGGCAGATTTGACTTTGTATTTTCAGGTGCTAATTCTCCTATAAAACAAATGTTTCTTATTTTTTTTTGCATATTTGTTGATTTATATTTTTTATTATGTGTTAAAAACAAAAATGTGTTGTCGTGGCAGGATGGGAAAGACTACATACCAGTGACGGAGAGTTGTCCCCTGACCTCTGACCCCAGGAGCCTGTACAGTTCACCTCAGAGTGGAGAGTCACTGGCCTCTCAGCACTACGACCATCCTCTGTCTATAGCCTCAGTGTATGTGCAGACTTGTGTTTAATGTCTTGTTTTAAATGTTTCTTTGAGTTGAATGTATTTATAGTGCTGTTGTGTGTGTGCAGAGTGTCCCAGGACAGCGAGAGGTGCAATCTGAGGACGTTTGAGGACATCCCAGTGGAGCACAGCAGTGTCATGGTCAGTGTTAAAGCCCCTACTAGTACACTGTAGGCTACAGCAACATTGTAAATACACTCAACTTTAAAGAGGGGGTACTATGCTTCTGTGAGACCGTTAGACCGAAAATGAATGTCTTAAATCATTCCAGTGTTGCAACACACAGTTCAAGGAAATAGAGGCATCCAAGATAATGATTTTGAAATAGACTTAGCAAAACAATACATAAAGTTATAATAGACTAGAACTCTTATGTATAATAGGCAACAGTAGACAGTGTATTATTATGTACAATATACTGTATGAGTAAGATTATGAACAACTGCAGCGTATGTGGTCAAAATTACATGTATTGTAATAATTTTAAATTTGAAAAATGTTGTGTCATAGCCACTGGTTGTTTGTGAGAATCACAGAAAAAACAACACATTTGTGCATTCTTACACCAGCTCAAATGACAGCTCAAATCAAATCAAATCAATTTATTTTTGTATAGCCCAAAATCACAACAACAGTCGTCTCTGAGAACTTCCCAAGATTATTAATTTCATTAGTAAGGACCACACCAAAACAGAGATAGTTATACATTGTTTATTGAATAGATGTAGATGTTGAAGTTCCGTGGAATCAGATGAGCGAAGACCAGGCAAGGAGACTCAGTGTGGGGTCCTGTCTCAGCAATCTGCCCGGCGATTCAAGACCCCCACCCCTTCCTAAATGGGTGCTAGAAGGAATGTTGTGAAAAAGTGGAGGACGGGTGGGTCGAGAGCACAGAGTTGAACTGAGATGAGGCGCATGGTCAAACTGAGACACATGCGTGAGCTGGGATATGAAGGTTTCCGGTGACGTGGGGTGTGGTTGGAGTGCGATGGGGCGTGGTCCACTCACGAAACTTAATTAACCAAGTAAATAACGCTTAGCAAACATGAATAGTAGGAAATAAAAAATAAAACAATACACATCTATTGAAACAATAAACATTCAGAAGCAGTGATTGATCAAGAATGTCAAAGCAAACTATTAGTAGAGCAAATGAATAATTGTCCAGAGCATCCCCTGTCCTTAAACAGCTGATGAAGAGCAACTGGTAGCTCCTGAGCTACAGGTTAGAGACCCCTGTTTTAGAGTCAGTGTTTTAATCAATCCACAATTGGAAAAAAAAAATGTTGAAGAAGCAGCTTGTGGTAAATAACAAAAAAAAATTCTTGTAGGAGATCTGTCATAACCCAACTCCACATCTTTGTCTAAGCACTTCTCCAAAGTTTTCTTGTTTTGTCACTGTGAAAAAATGTAACTTTTGTCATTCAAATATACACTTTGAGTTAAAACACATAATCAATAAAAAGCCTACAAGGAATGCAGTGTAATGAGGTCTGTGTTGTAGCATCAGTGTAACTTTTGTCATTCAAATATACACTTTGAGTTAAAACACATAATCAATAAAAAGCCTACAAGGAATGCAGTGTAATGAGGTCTGTGTTGTAGCATCAGTGTACTGCTAGCTGTGCTACTATGTGGGAGGGGAGGTCTACATGACAGGGAGGGCCGAGTAAGACACTTCCTGGTCAGCTTGTGGATGGAGCTTCGTACAAAATCCGGGGCCCTTCCGAACTTTGCGTTTCAAATAGTATTTAATATGGATCTAGCAATATCGTGATAAAAATATAATTATGAACTCATCCCTGTGACAATCTTTTTGTTGTTGTTGTTGTTTTTGGTTAAATCGTCATATTCTTCTCAAACATAGACTTTGTTGTTCACCGACTCAATACATTGATCAGAATCTAAGTTTCTGAGTTAGTGACAACTGGATTTGACCAATCACAGAGCAGATAACTTTCAGAAGAAGCAAATTACTTCCTAAACATTTACTTCTTAAAAGCAGCCCAGAAATAAACACTCAAATCATGATAAAATCGAAGTTGTGATTTTTGGGAAATCGCCCAGCTGATTTTGCAATATTACCTTCTCTTTAAATTACCAATGTATATAACTGAACCAAAATAGTTAATCTAGTCAATAAGGAGCATTTTGACATTCAACTTCCCATTGACAGGAGGGACATTTAGACTGCAGCTTGGGCTTTTCACCTGAAGAAGTGAAAAGTCTGGATCCTCAGCTCAGCGCCACACCAAACCTCAGGTCTGTCCCATTTCAAACTATAACACCACGCTCAATAATGATCACAACCACTAAACCAGGTACGTTGTTTTGTCTCTCCAGTCAGCTGCTGCGTTGTAAGAGCAAAGAATCGCTGGGCTCCGAATCGTCCAATCAAACGAGCGGATATCAGTCGGGATACCACTCCGACGACGCCGAAATGCCCATCTACGCCAACGAGGAGGTCATCCTGAAGCACCACAAGATGAAGAAGCCCCCACGTCCCAGAGCCATGGAGAAATACCACCCGGAGATCCGCTACAGCACGCCGCCAGTCTGACCTTTGACCCATCTCTTGTACAAACTGTGTAATGTATGTTTAGACTTCACACTTCGAGGTATTTGCACACTGATAATTTAAACCTTTCATTTTGTTTTGTTCTTCGTCTTCTTTGGATTATTTTGAGGATATTTCTGTATTAGTTTGTTGTATTATAAAGTATGAAATGCTTTTTTTTTAACCAGGGCATTCCAAAGTAGAGGTCAAGATCAGTGAGTTATATTGAGTATGTGAGTTCTGTTGCCAGGGAAGTTGTGGCGGCCATCTTGTGAGTGAAGCAGCAGCAAAATTTGCGTTTAAAGCAATATAAAAACAAGGCAATACAAGTCTTAGATTACCATAAATTGAATTATATTTATTTATCTGCAGTTATTGCAAAGAATTCCACGTGTCTATGTCAGAGTTTTTTCTCTCTGAATAAACATGTGTTCACATCCTACAATGTGATGATGTGGTAAGGCCAAATGGTGGCCATGAGTTAGCTTCTATTATTAACAATGTGTTTTGCCATGTAATCTCTGAAAATACATTCATAAGATTATTATTGGAAGTTAGCTTCTATCAGTTACCATGGAAACAATCTCTCTAGTCTTTACAACTCAATGACTATGACTGGGGTGATTACAAGGTATAATGAATTGCCAGATGATTTCAATGTTTGTTTTTGTAAATTGTATATTTCAACGGACTAAGGTCAAATGACACAATTATCAATGAAACTATTACAACTGACAAGTTGTTGTTGTTGTTTTTTGGAATCCCTGATTTAAAGTGTGTATGCTGGTTGGTAAATTTTATATTCACAAGCAAAAATGTTAAGACAACAAACATCTTTTTCTCTGTTTTTATCGACTTTAAAGATATAATGAACTCGCTACTACACATCAACAA
Source organism: Mugilogobius chulae (assembly GCA_038363315.1). Taxonomy (NCBI): domain Eukaryota; kingdom Metazoa; phylum Chordata; class Actinopteri; order Gobiiformes; family Gobiidae; genus Mugilogobius; species Mugilogobius chulae. The sequence continues at coordinate 30,944,951 of CM076412.1, forward strand.
TAAAAAGCACACTTTCTACGCACCTCTTAAACTAATATAATTTTACATTTTGGAACTATTTAAATGTAATAGTTCCAAAATTGTATTTGATTTGCATGAGCTCTGTCACATGTTACATGAAAAATATAAAACACGGTTGTTGGGCAGCAGTTCTAGTTCTAGAATGTGAGAGGCAAGAGTTTTTCCTTTTAATAACAATGGATTTTGTTATGAAGCAGACCTATCTAAAAAGTAATTTCACAAATCTGGTGATTTCTGTTGCTGACTAGAACATTAAAGCTTTGTATTATTGCATTATGTAAAATGTGCAGTCAAACCTTCATATGCACTTTAATCAAACTCTCCAGGGACTCAGGTAGAATGACAAGCTGAAGCTCTTTGGACGGCCTGAGGAACGTGATCACGAGTGAAGTCTTAAGTTAGGTCTATGGAGCGCCCATTTCCTCAGTCCAGCCTCATTCTGACGCACAGGAAACCGCTTCAGCCAGTTTTATATAAATCACTTTTTTTCTATTCATCCTTTGTTTTTTTTTCTTGTTGACACTGCCGATAATGGCGGTCTATTGTCTCTTTAAATTGTACAGTTTGGGACGTAGTATGTTTCCTGTGTATTTACTAAACCTCAATAAATGCAACTAGTTTTATAAATAAAGTTATGCTGTTAACGAAAGTGCTTTTTCTTTTTTAGAGGGGGTATATGTAAAATCCACTTTTCTGAGTTTGTAACCATGTTATGTTCTCTCATCACTCAGTCCTTTATAACTGAAGTCTAAGTTGAAAATATTTGATTCACATTGTCAGGTTATATCAATATTATTTAAAATGCGGTAGAAAATGAATTAAAGATACAAATTACTGATCTACACATGAACTGTAATTACATGAAAAACGTGAAAAGAAAAATATCTTACATATATTTAAGCTTAAACACAGAAAAAGCACCACTATCTTTGTCATTGGTTCTAAATTTAACTTCAGTTTGTGTTTGTTGTTGCTCACATTTCCTCTTGTAAGAAAACAATGCGTTTTCAGCCTTGGTATTTCACTCTTTTGTTTGTTTTATGGCAAGAAACAGCACAACCTTGAGGATTGCTCTGTCCGTTCAAACGAGACCCTACAGTCTAATAAAATCTATACATTTGGTCTCCTGTGCCCAAAAAGTAAAAAAAACGAAAAAAAAAAAAAAAAAAAATAACCCAAACATAATGATTTGTGCTCAATTTAATGTTTCAAATATAAAATCACATAATTCTTAAATGTTGAGCCATGTTAATTTCAACCTACTGTTTTGTTTTCAATTAAAAAAAAAAAAAAAAAAAGGGTTAGGGTCTGAGAAGTCTTTTCGGCTTTTTTATGTGGCTAATATTTTTTGATGTACTCATTATTTATTTTTATTTTATTTTTTAGCCAATGAAATCTTACAGTTTAGTTAGTTTTGGTCACGGTAAAAAAAAAAAAAATGAAAAAGAGAAAGAGAAAGAGAAAATACGAAAATGTTGTACATGAGGACAGCTCCCTCTCCTGTGTAATAAAAGTTATTACAGTCATGGACATCAAAGCTTGATCGAGTAGCATACCTTTCCCTAAACTTAACCAACTACACATAACGTAAGCCAAGCCCAAATCACCGTAACTGTAAACTTACTCAATTTTTGGAAGAAAATGTTTTAAAATAGGCTATAAATTTTTGTTAGCATAGCCACCAATGCAAAGAAGCTAATATGGAGGCTAATGACGGTGTGGCATAACTGGGTTGGGGGGATCTGGCAAATTGTAGCTAGGTTTTAATAATAATAAATAACAATAATATTATTAACAACAACAACAACAACAACACAATAATAATAATAATAATAATAATAATATAATAATAATAAAATAACAACAACAAAAATAATAATCATAATTATAATAAATAATGGTATTCTTCACCGAAATACAGCCACATTTTATTATTTTTGTTTAACCATATGTGGCATTGAGGATCTGATAGTGTTCAGTGCATTACCACCAGGGGGCAGTAAGACTTCAAGATTCAAGTTCCAGTGTACCTCTCTCTCTCTCTCTCTCTCTCTCTCTCTCCTCTCTCTCTCTCTCTCTCTCTCTCTCTCTCTCTCTTCACTTTCTTCTTTTAATCACATCACACAACAATAGGCCTACTGCGTTTGTCCTATAATGCTTTTCCAGATGTGCTAAGTCACTTTAACATATCCTGTCCATTCACTCACTCACTCACTCACTCACTCACTCACTCACCCACTGTTGTAACGTCAGCTGTCCAATAGGAAGCATGACCTTTACTATAATATTAGGTTTAAAGATGAGTTTTTCACTAGTACATTTTCACAGCGATTTCCGATGTCGAAGCTTTCAAACGTTTTTTTTTTTTTTTTAATCCTGAAAATGAACACTACGGATTGTAAGCCCCTTAAAAAGATGAGAGATTTGTAACTTTTATCAGATCAGTACACTTTAATAACCGAGGACAAATGTTTGGACACAGTGTATTCTGGTATTGTGACCCACTCTTTCATGCACATCTGTCAGGTATTGGGACTGTTGCTGGACTTTCAGCTCTCTCCTGCTTTTTTGGGGTTGAGGTCTGGGGACTGACTTGACCTCTACTGAAATTCTTCCTACAGAATCACTCTATTGTTGCCCAGGTGGTGTGTATGTGATCATTGTCAAACTATAAGACCTAGATAAGTTCCATCTTCACATTGTCCTATGCATTCTCTCTCTTTTACAGAAAAGCAGCTTCAAAACATGATATGTACACCTCCATGCTTCACAGTGGGTATATGGGATTCCTGAAATACCCCTTATTCTTCTCCTTCCAAACACAGAGAGTTCTGTTTATACCAAAAAGTTCTATTTGGTCTCATCTGACCACAAAATATTCTCCCAATCCTGCTCTAGATCATCCAAATGGTCACAGCCATACTTCAGGCGGACCTGCACATTTCCTGGCTTAAGCAGGATGACAACATAGTGTGTAAAATAATCTTCATTATTAAGTCCAGTTCTTTCAGGTCAAAGACCAGATCCCTGTGTAGTTCAGGTTAATCCTCACTGTTCTGAGATCACTGATGGCCACAAAGTCATACTTGCATTGCCAGTATACTTATATTTCTTCCACTTTGTAATATGTTGTCTATCTTTTCACCAGGCTACATTTCTATTATAGAGTAGTTCATCCCAGTGTGTGCAGGTCAATAATGTTGTCCCTGGTCTTCAGACAGCTCTTTGTCTTGGCATGATGGCATTTGCGGCGTAACACCATCAGTCAGTGAAAGTCCAATGCTCTTTGCTCCACTATACTTCTGGCCACAGTGGGTGGTCTCTGTTGAGTTCCGATAAACCAACATCTTATACCTCATATAGACATGAAAACCCACTAATGTAAGAATTCCTACAAATGTAACAAACCACAAACAACTGACTTTGATATATGATTGGCATACCTTCGACTAAAACATAGTCAAATATTGAACACTTATATTATATTAGTAGGAAATTATTATGTTTCAGGTCAGTTCTGAGTCTTACTGCCCCACTAACACACACAAAAAAAAAATCACACAAATGTAATACTTATCGTTTGTAGGAATTGTGTTTACTGCATTTGTGGTTGACAACTTTATTATGTTTTTATTACGTTTGTGGGTCTTGTTTCATTCAACACTGACATTTTTGTATTACATTTGTGATTTTTGCATTTGCGGGGATTACGTTCGTGGGTGTTACAAATGCTACGGTCACATCACAGCCTCAAGCAGCAGTGATTTTGTGTTGACTGTCAGTCAGCCATAACCTCGGTGTTGCTACATTGCAAGAGTTCTTGTGTTGGACCTACAACATAAGCTTACATCAATCTAAAAGACTCACTTGTCCATGGCTCCACAACCTTTGCTAATTATGATTTTCCATCTGTTTGTTGTTCTTAGAAGAGACGATAGTCCTGACACAATATTGATTTCACAGATAAAGTGTTCACTGTCAGACAGCAGCCTTATCTCAGGCTCGTGTCAGTGTGGCGTGAAAGACTCTTATCTTAACGCGTCAGTCAAGCTCAACTCATCAGACAAACGAATCTAGTGGCATTTACACGGAAAGGCATCTGCTATTAAACTGACAGAATATGAGGAAAAGGGTCTAATAATTTAACCCTGTCTATGCAAATACCATCTGTCTATATTTGTATACGTTAATGTATGAAACTTTATTTAGTATATATTTAGATTTCATTGAGACAGTGTACATTAATAAACATTACACCAATGTCAATGTAGATGAATAGCCAAAAGACTATAGTTCCCATTATAAATGGATCCTGAAAGGAAGGTCAATGTCAAAGGTGAAAGGTCACATGTATACAGTAAAAAAATTAATTGTCCTCGTCTCTTTGGTTGGTACACAGGGTCATTATTAATAAAGTTGTAATCAAAGAACAAAAGAGAAAGTATTATTTATAATGATAAGGCAGTGACAGAGGTATTGTGAATGTTTCTTTTTAAACGTTGGATTAAACAATATATTTACTTATACCCAAACTCTATAAGGTCAAAACACTGCTGTTTTCCTCTAAACAACTAGATTTTAAAAAGTTATCAAAAACATTTATAGAAACAAACTTTATTACTTTATTGCAGATGAACTCTGGAGACACGTCACAGTCAGGTCCAGGTGAACTCTGGAGACACGTCACAGTCAGGTCCAGGTGAACTCTGGAGACACGTCACAGTCAGGTCCAGGTGAACTCTGGAGACACGTCACAGTCAGGTCCAGGTGAACTCTGGAGACACATCACAGTCAGGTCCAGGTGAACTCTGGAGACACGTCACAGTCAGGTCTAAGTGAACTCTGGAGACACGTCACAATCAGGTCCAGGTGAACTCTGGAAACACGTCACAGTCAGGTCCAGGTGAACTCTGGAGACACGTCACAGTCAGGTCCAGGTGAACTCTGGAGACACGTCACAGTCAGGTCCAGGTGAACTCTGGAGACACATCACAGTCAGGTCCACGTGAACTCTGGAGACACGTCACAGTCAGGTCCAGGTGAACTCTGGAAACACGTCACAGTCAGGTCCAGGAGAATCTGGAGACACGTCACAGTCAGGTCCAGGTGAACTCTGGAGACACGTCACAGTCAGGTCCAGGTGGACTCTGGAGACACATCACAGTCGGGTCCAGAATAATAAAGAATTTCACAGTCAGGTTGAAGTTTGAATTTTGTGTTGCTACAATAGTCTGTGATTATATTAATACAAGTTGTAGTTCTGTTGGACAGGGGATGCTCTTGGACAATTATCCATTTGCTTTTTTACAGTTGAATAACCTGCTTCAACATACTTGACCAACAAATGTTTTAGTTTCTGGTTTTCTGTATTACTGTTTGGTATTGACCACATTCAATGTTTTATATTCTAACATTGATGTTTGCTAAATTAGTCCTCAGAGACAACTGTTGATTGATTTTGGACTATACCAAAATTACATTGATTTGATTTGTGTGAGGTTTTTTTAATAATTCAAAATGTATACATTTTCACATACTTACATGTTGTTGTCATGAATGAAGTCATGCTCACCATCAAGATGATTTATACAAAGTTTATACATGATGGTCAAGGTGATGTGGAGAGTATTTTAGTTGTCTTGCTGTGTTAATTTACCAAATTATCTGTCTTTATTTCGTCTCAGAATGCATCCAATGGTGCCTTATTCTCGTTTGCTGTGTGACTTTTTCTGTTCAACATTCTTTCATAAGATCATCGTCTGACCATATTTTCGCAGTTGGGGTCTTCCAGTGTCTCAAAAAGTTCTTCAGTCCCACTGAAATTAATGCATCATGTTTCTGACAGCATCATATAATAAATGTTCTTTTCTAGAACAATTCATTCTTCAAGAACAGCATCGATATCATAGATTACAACTGTTGGTAGCAATAGTCTCGATGCTTAGAATGCCTAAAACCTGAGTTAGCCACCTGTTTTTTGTCCTTACTGCTGACGTCTTATACGGCTCTCAGAACTGTAGCTGGCCTAGCAGAAACAAGTACTTTTGATTTATTTTTCAGAATTTCTTTGTATTGCAGCCTTTTCCTCTCCCGCTGACTAAAAAGCTGTGACTTATCCATAGCCACTCTTCTTTTACGATGTGTCTGTCCTGATAAACCTGCCAGGATGCTTCTCACACACACTCTTTCTCTCTCTCTCTGTCTGTCTGGCTCTCTTCCTCTCTCTCTCTCTCTCATAATGCTTACTTGTGTTACCTATGACCTGCCATCATGATGAAGCACTGACCAAACGCGGGATAATTTGATATTTCGTAATTTGCAGTCCTATTGTCAAATGTGTATGGGAGAGATGACGTCATATTGGGCATTACATTACGACTCTAAATGAAAAATAGCACAAGTAACGAGGCCAGTGAGAGAAGAAGCAACAATGCATGCTTTGAGTCATTGTGCAGTCGTGTGATCTGACTGTAAGCGCTGTTTTAAATGTTTGTTGTAAAGAGCGTATCACATACAATCTAAAAGTCATGAGATGGATGCCTTGTATCATGTTTTATTCCATTTTAATGTTTTAAAGTCCCCATAAGGCTTATTTGTACAGGAAATCTATTCATTATTCTGACGACCATAAGAGCAATTAAATGACATAGCGCTCCCAGGGTTTATTCTATAACACACTTATTGAGTAAAGAGTAACAGGGTGAAGTATGGTTGTGTTAAGGACAGGACAGTCAGATATGCCTTTTACAGATAGAAAAAGGAATGAGCATCATGGACTAATGACTTCTGCTGTCAGACTGACCTAAGACGCTACAGCTGGTGCATTGTTGCCATAGTGAGAGTTGTAAACCCCGGCCCTCTAACTAACATGTAGACTAGAGTTTTTGTTAGTTGTTTCCAGAAAGTCAGTTTTTTTTTGTTGTTGTTGTTTTTTGTAGGGTCTATAATATGCTAGCTAGACTAAAGCTACATACCTTGTCGTAGAGGAATATTACTGTTTGTCCATGTGTGCATCAGCTGTGTGATGTCCATTACATTTACATCCCCATGCACACACTTGATGCAAACATGAACAGAGTATTTGTACTATTTATACTTTAGCATAGCTAGCATACATACTGAAAGACTCTTCATAACAAATTAACTTTATAGAAAACTCTAACAAACAGAATAGAGGCTAGATTAGAGGGCCGGGGTTAACAACTGTGTCGCTATAACTAGACCACTGGAGGTTAGTCTGAGTGAGGATGACACTAGTGCATAGTGCATAACCCCTGTCATTTCCCAATCAAAGTCAGGGCCCATTTTGAGTCAAAAGTCGATGTGTTCATGCCATTAAGCTTCTGCACAAACGCATGATAGCTAGTAGTATTTGACTACATCAGGCTAGGCGGCATCATTACATCATAAAAAAGATAATTTAATCTAAATATAGCTCTTTTTTACATCCTGCACTGTTCAGTCGCCGGATTTGTTTCTCAATTGCATAAATCAGAATGCGTGCACAAGCAAAAAAGCGCTAGCGCTAATCATAAACAGCTAGCCCACGGCACTCTGGGCTGATGTCTACAGCTGACAATATTTAGAAGTTATAAATGTTTTCTTTCTTCATGTGTCACATCTGATTTAGGTGATTTAGTCTGTTTGAGAGTTGACTTTTGGCTAATGTGAGGTAATATGAACTGTTCACTGCAGAGCTCACTGCTGCAGCTGAAAGTCAAACAACACTCCGCACACAGCTAAGTGGTATCGGTGCTTGGTATCAGGACCAATTTTACCAGTTCGAGTATGAGTATTAGACACTGGTATCGGTATCGGTGCATCCCTACTGCTAAGTCAACATTTGTGAATGAAATTTGATCCTACAGCCTTTCACATTCTGGTGAGTGAAAAATTTGCGAGAAAAACGCTGTCTCAAGCTTCAGGAGACAAACGTCTGTCATACCGGTTCACACCTGATTAAAACAGCTAGCTGTCATCCCGTTTCATTGTTTAATTCAAAGAAATTTCCCCATGTAAGCAGATGGAGATGAGCTCCTTCTGTTTAACGGATGTGCAGTAGGGCGCAAAGTGACATCGACCGAAAATCCCTCTAGAGTTGCTTCATACCTTCTTAATAGTAAACTATGTATCAAAGAATCTGTTAAAGGGAACCCTGGTTATGAAGACAAATATGGCTAAAACACTAGTACTGGTCATGCTAACTAAAATAAATTGCAAACAAATATATAACTGTTTACAGTTTTTTATAAAATTGTCATTGTTTATGTTGTATTCAAGCCACTGGGCGCCGCCATATTGGTTTATGACCTAAATAGTGTTTCCATGGTTGTTGCCATGGTTACTCTTGCGGTTCTGTGAACAGTTGCCACAAAAACACCACTGACAGTGTCCAGTTCTTGCCTCTTCCTCTTGATTATCTTCAGTTTTACTAGATTCCACAGAATCGTTCTGTATTTGGCTTTTCTCCGGCTCAAACTGACAAGGTTTAACCCAGGAATTCATGTTGCTTAGTTACCTGGCAACACTATTTATGTCAGCAAAATGGCAGCCTCCATGTCATTTCTTCATAACACTATTTTAATAAAACTACAAATACTTCCAAGGTATTTGTCCTGCATTTATTTAAGTCATGATATTATAAGTGTTTTAGGATAAACACGTGATTGTATCCAGGGTTCACTTTAAATTGTGGACATTTCTATCCGAAGTTCTGCTCTCTGTTATGCTTGGTGAGAGCGGGATAAGCTGAGAGAGATCACTTCCTCCACAGCTGCAGCAGCACTGAACACTTCTGGATGAATCACTGCCACGAACTCCTCTTTCCTTGATAAGTGTTGTATCTGCTTCCTCGTGTCCTTTCTTATACATAACCGAGGAAGGAAACCAGTGTTATCATAAAGAGAGAAAAACATCCGGGTAAACTGTGTCACGGACAAACTGTTTACACACTTCAGAAAATCCCATGTAATTCAGGTTGGAATATAATGACAGAAGATTGGCATATTGTGACTTGTGTTTTTCCTATGCTTATTGAGCATGTTTCAGATCCCAGTGGAGGAGTGACGCAGCACTTCCTGGTTCTCTGACAACATAATAGAGAATTGTGCAGTGTGATGCTTGTAAGTTTACATCCGACTCACGTAAGAAATACAGGGATTGACGTTATATGCAGCCGCAAAAAACAAAAAAAACAATACTTCATACTTCATAACCCTATAAAAAAACGTTGTGACGTACAAGTGTCTGTCTTGTTGGTCACCAAATGTCTTTCATTAAAAAATGTTCTACCTAAATCTGTTCTCTTTTTTATGATGTCTGAAATTCCTTGGTTTCATTAGAATTTTTTTTATTAGAGATTTAAAAAAAAGAAAAAAAGAAAGGGGAGAAAAACGTACTCTTATAAAAACTATAAAATTCAGCCTCATTTATGATACATACATTTTTGTATTTATTATACATTTTACCCTCCATTTGGAGAAACATAGTAGTACCAAGTCAGAACTTAAATAAAAAGTTATTAAAATAATTGATAAATTAGAACATTGTGTGTTGCCGCAAAGAAGTGTTAATGATTTTGCCATATTTAAATAGTATTTTTTACATTAAAAACAATAAAAAAGATGATAATAAATAAATAGGGATGCACCAATCTAGCTTTTTCTGTTCCGATACCGATTCTGATACTTCAACACGGTCTCACAAGAAGGCGTACATTTAGCACGACACAAAAATAGCGTATTTTTAGCACAATATCAGTCCTGTTTTGCGTACTTATGTTACGCCGTACATATAGCACGATATGAAAAGCGTAAAAATGACACGAGATTTCACCGCGTAAAAATGCCACGAGTTTTGGTTGAAGCCACGTGGAGACGTTTTCTTCAGGTGAAACGGTTAAGTTCAGGCAAAAAGCTACTAAAATGGTTAAGATTAGGGTTGGGGCTTGGGGTAGGTTAAGATTAGATGTGTGATTTTGTTCATTTTCATGAATAAGAACACATCTTAACAACCACCATTAAAATGAACGGGGACTGTGACGCGTACTATAATTACGCAAAAGAGCCATAAACTCGTGCTAATCATACGCAATTTACATGTTGCGTTATGTCGTGGTATATGTACGCTTTCTTGTGAGATCGGGCTGGATACTTTGACTATATCTGCCGACACCGATAATCATTTCGAGTGTAAGGACTGAAATATTTAATCTTTCTGATCAAAACATAAGACATTTTGTTACATAGTGTTATGTGGCTATTATTTATCGTGCAAGTCACAACTTAATCTGAATAAAATGTCGAACATTATGAGATGTTCTGGATTAACATCAACATTTGTCTCATTTTGTCCAATTAAAGGCACAACAATGGTATTGACTAAATCAATATCATGGAGTCGATACTCGATCGAGTAAAATTTCCTGGATCGGCATCCATAAAAATAAAATAACACAACTCCAAACAAACATGAAAAAAAAAATACAAATACAAAAACCATAATGGCAACTCTGAAAAAGTCAATCAGATGCATCACAAAATGATGATTTCATCAAAAATCCAGATTGTGACACAAATGAGCTCACGATTCAATTTGAACACAATATTTGTTATGTCTCTCGTCTAAAATCACATTTGTATTATTGTATCCAGTGCATAAGGATCACTGCACTGACTTTGGTCACACACAGGCTGCTGCCGTCAGAAGGAAGGAAGAGGGAGAGATACTCTGACAGTCAAAATGAAGGCCCAAAACAGGATGTTTGGTGAGAACTACTCAAGGTGATGAGATAACAAAATAAAAGATCGGAAAACACTCATTTACATTCAAAAACAACAAAACCAAGGGTCTCTCATTTGTAAGTTCTAACACACAAAGGGACAGATTTATCAAGCATTTGCTCATGTGTAAAATAGGTTAGCAGGAGCAAACACTTGACACAGCTCATGATTTTTGCCTCACTAAGACAATAAATATGTTTGTGTGTAGGTTGAGGTGGTACAATATCAAATTTAGTGCAAACGCGAGCATCTTGTTTCGAGTCAAGTTTTCTGCAAATTAGTAAATTTTAGGTCAAAATAATCCCATACTGACTTACTGTAAAAGTCAGTCTCTTGTGTTTTAAAATGGTCTGTTTGCTTCTGATCACAAACACCTGCTGTCAAGCCAATCACACTGGTCCGCTCCACTCTTAGCTCTTTCTTTTACCTTCTCCTATGCTTATACAGCAGCCAGATTAGTTAGAAATGCGTTTGTGGTGGAATATAGGGGATTAGCATCAGTAGACCCAACAAAAGACCCAATAAAACATACTTTGCAATGTCGCTATTTGAATTTACTGTTGTATTCTCCATTGACCGGCGTTGACAAAGCAATAAAATGCCATCTTTGTCTCAATGTGTGGGTTTTTTCGAGACAGGTTTCTCCTTCAAGGGTCTGTGGCACTTTGGGAAAAAAAACAAAAACAAACTTACATTTTCCAATTGTTCTAGTGAGGCAATTTGGTGTTATGGCTTCTGCTGCTTAACACAACCAAAAACAGAACATTTTCACTTGTTCAATTCTGACATTCTTTCATTTGGACTACAAATCTGCTGCGGGAGAAAACATCATGGTGGCTTGAAAAATGTTCAGTGTGCCAGGTGTGCCAGGTATTTTTGCTTATTTTAAGCAATATTCACAGCTCCACAAAAAACTTGTGCAAACTGGAATCATAACATGTTGTACATCAAATGAGATCTACAAGTGTCTACTTTCATTTAAAAAGAACTGTTATTCTACAATAATCCATTCTTTTTTTTGAAGGCCTTTGGAATTCCTTGTTTTCATTAGAGTTTGGTGACAAACTTTTGAGACAACATCCTTTTAGATCAAACTTTATGTCAGTGTTATTTTCCTCTGTGAAGGGGAAATATGAGCCACAACAATGAAATTATGTTTTTAGAATAAAAAGGACGAGGTTAGCATGATTAAAACAATGAAGATCAGTGTCTTTTTAGACCAACAACAGTTGTGTTACAGACAAAAAGACAGCATAGCAAATTTTGACTTTCTAATGCTGATTACAAAGATTGAACCTCTTTCACGGGGCATAGATGATATTTAACCCTCCAAACATAAAGAAATACAGTAGTTTTACTTACTCTGACCACTTTTGGATCGCTCAGTGAAGTGGAAGTTTAGTTTCTCTCCATCGAGACAAGCTGCATGTGCCGTTCTCCTCTGAGTCCTAATCCAGTAGGATTGTCTTTTCTTCATTTTAAAGATCAAATATCTGCTCTAAACTAACTCAACAATGTTTTTAGTCCAAAGATTTTGTGTGTAATCCGTTTTAAAAGAAAGCCGGTCCTTTAGAAGCACCTGGTCGTGTAAAACAGAACTGACCGCACTGCCTATTGTCAACAAAAGAGCACATGTATTTCCCTGTCATGTGACTTCCTCTGCGTCCTTGTGCTCATTCTTCACCCCCCTCTGCTGGTGAATCTGTGAAACTGCATCAGGTTTTTGACAATACACAATGTCAGCACGTGCATGGGAGAGCCTCCTATCGCCGCATGTAATAAAAGGCCTATGATGGAAATAAACGTCATTGGCAGGCTACGGTTGGCTGCACAATGCTTGTGATACTTGGTCCAGACGGCAAGTTGCTAAACTAGTATAGATTGTCATGCATATATATTTTTTGACCTAAACCTTTTTCCTAAACCCCCCTTTCATCTAAATGTAATCACTGTCCCTCTAAACGTGACTTTCTAGCATTAACCGTTTGAAAGTTGTTCAGAAGCACACATTTCGGTGCAATCCAATCTATCATAATAAACCAATCGCTTTAGGAAAATTGTTTCTTTGTGAGTTCAATGCACAGCCATAGGAAATGTCAACAGTGCTAGAGCTCAGAGATGCCTTTGCGGTCAAACATCCTGCCGAGTTTCACACAGATTGAAGCGTGGATAACTAAGAACAACAAGGGTTATCCTGAGCCCTGCGGCGCTGCCTGACTTCAAGGATGCTTAAGTTAATAATATCACAAGGCTTGAAACAAAACACTCATTTAGCCCCCAAATCAGGCACAGGTGACGAGCCTCAAAGGAATAGTACTGCACACAGTTGTTCAGTCTGCGTGATAAGGATTTCATCCACACCAGACTGAGCTCTACTCTAAATCCTACTTTAATGATGGAAAAATACCAAATAAGAAAATGATAATAGGAATGATGATATGAATTAGAGCAGCTTACAGATAGTGCTACACCCTGGACAGTGGCCAAATTGTCACAGGGTTAGACACACAACCATTCACTCTCTCATTCAACCATTCACAGGGGAAACAGTGATGCCCAATTACCTAAACATGCATGTTTTTGGAGGTGGGAGGAAACCGGAGTACCCGGAGAAAAGCCACGGTGACACTGGCAGAACATGCAGATCCTGAGATGTTGATTTTTTGGCTCAACTCAGGAGTTGAACCCATGACTTCCTTATTGACCTATGTAAAAGTGCTATCGTGCACTTTTACATAGGTCAGTGGTTGCAACAATTGCATTGAACCTAATATTGGCTTATCTTATCTTATCTTATCTTATCTCATAGTGGCAATAGGTTAGCACTAAGGATGGGACGATTCACTTAATTCACGATTCAACTCAGATTTTAATTTTGCAGCCACGATTTTTGATAGTTCTTTTTTTTTTTTTAAACCTGAGGACACAAAATAAACCATAGTAAATTACATTTAAAACAAAATCACTGTTGTTAGTGCTCAGAACTTATTTATCAACATTTAAACATTAAGCAGTCATATTTAACATCTATGTTTAGAGGTTCACCATCAGTTTTTAACACAGCATAATATGCACATTCAGTCAGGTCTTGCACAAGTTCACACTTTATTTCTTCAAACATCGTTGCTATTACTATATTATTATTTGTATTCTACAACTATAGTGTGTGTGTAAGTCAGTGGCTGCATCAGCAAAACTGATCAATTCAGGTTTTTCGATTTGATTGCTCCATACTTTGAACAGTTTTCAAAGCTTTCGAATGATTTTCTGTCCCTAGTTAGCACTCTTACAAAGTCCTGGCTTAATTTCCAACTCTGTAGGAAGTGTGCATGCTCTCACTACAGTTTCTCCAAAAACATTCAGCTGGTAAAGACATACAATATATGCGCACACACGTTTGTTTTCCATGCATCTTGTGGACACACATTACATATATTCATATCCACGGCATTTATTCAAATCTTAACCGCAGTCACAACTTACTCAACCTTAAATATAAATCTAAAGCTTAACCCTAACCTATTCTTACCTTGGACAACTTAACTGAGTTTTGACATTATCAATCTGAATAAACTGTTGTTGATGGTCAAATATTTGAAGCTGATTGGTAAAAGTGTCACAACAATATAGGATAAAAAACACAGGCAAGTTTCATGTCCATAAATACACAATTTGTCTCTGTGTGAAGTGTGCGAGAGATGATGTATCTTAGTTCAACAGATTTGAAGACATTTTGTCCAAAACAGACAGGCATGATACTACAACATGTTCACTAAGAAGAAGAAAATCAGTGACATGTTTCTGCTGTCACTGAACACTCTGGACCTGACACAAATCCTCAAAATCATGTTCGCTTTTCACTGCCCTAGAGGTCTTTAAAACGTTTAGCCCGTCAATCAGACAGGAAAATAACCCCATGTGCACAATTAGTAAAACGTCTGTGCCGTTGGGTCTCATCTCTTCCTAAAATTTGAACCGATTAAGACAAGTTCTAATTGATTAGCTTTGTCAGTCCCTTAGGTAAATATTTCTCATAGTTTGACAACAGCAGTGCAGTTGGATTTAGTGAAGGAAAATAAAAGTTGAAAATTACCACAAAAAAAAGTGGGACCAGAGTTGTAAAGTGTAAAGTGTCATGCTCAAAAACATGCTCTTGTCAACCCACAATAGCTGATATGACAAACAGGTCAGTAACGATTAAATGTCATGACTTAGTTAACATATCTTCTAGTATACAGTAGCCTTAAAGGTGCTAAACCCAATACTTATCATTATTAAGAATGATTGTGAATTGATTTGGGATCAATATTTACCTCCATGCTATTGAAAAATAAAATGTGTAAATTTATGACTACAATATAAAAAAAAAATGTATGTGAGTCAGGTTTCATTGGCAGCACCCAAAACTTATCATTATTAAAAACATTTTGAAGTAATTTGGGATCAATACTTCACAAAAGCTAGAAGAAAAAAATAATAATTTTAATTTCTGACTATAAAAAAATGTAAGATTAAAAAAAATTGTTATTGCATATGAGAAAGATTTCATTGGCCGTAGTCGATGCTCATCATTCTGTACCATTATGTGGTAAACATGGTTTTGTCTCACACTGGAGCAGATTTAAAAGCCACAAGAATTTGGTTTTCAGTAACTCGGCTGTATATCATGTGAGGCTAGTGTTAGCCACACACAATGCAGGTTGTTTCAGATATTCATTGCATCTTATTTATGTCATAGGTTTTTTTTTCTCATTAACTTACTTACCTACTTACCATTGACTTACCTTTTTAAGGTGTTCACTGCAAATCCGTAGCAATTTAGAGGGATTCCAGTTCTATCGATTTATTGCTGCCACCCACAACTAGTGTCTTCTATCTTCATCAAAATTAAAAAGCTACAGGCTTAGATTTACAACCTCCTGCCAGTTAGTGCAGCGTGTCGCACAAGATACAGCCATTTTACAATTGAATTCAATCAAGTAACTTAGAAAGAAGCAGGTTTTCGGCAAAGTTTCCATAGCTGTAATGCACACTTCTGCCCTCCTTAATGGAGAAGTGGCCGTTCCCTCGAGGAGCATGACAACACGTGCAAAGGGTCAATTTTTTACAATCAATTAACTTAAAATCAAATTCCTCCCTAGCACAGATATCTTGTTATTCCACAAAGTTCTGTCTTTACGTATAATGATATCCCGTTTGTTAATCAAAGTCCACAAAGTTCCCCTTTTGTTGTTAGCATTGTGGCTATCTCCCATTAGCATATCAGCCCGTCTCGCTCCTAACAACTGTAAAAAATGTTTCAAACGCAACATAGTAAACAGTTTGGAGGCTCAGTGAGCAAAACGTTAGGGATGTAGGAAGAAAGCAAAAATCTGCAATAGCATCTGTAACCTGTAACAGAATAACACAGAAAGCGTCATTTGAGAGATTTGCAGTGGTTTTTGCATGAAATTACCTCCAAATATGTCATCCTCTGAAAATAAACAGGCTTCGAGATGATTAATTCACTTGCCGACTTTGCTGACATCAAATGAGAAAGGTCCAACTATTCATCGAGTTTATTTTGCTTTGTATTGGATTCCAGATTGTTACGAAACATTGAGCAACAAACGTCACATTGGATTTTTTTTCTTGAGTGATATTTGTGTTTTTGTGACTAGGCGAGTCTTTGAAGGAAATAGAGGCAAGGAACATTTTCTTTCTCAAGTCAAGGACATAGTAGTTTCTTGGCTTTGGTTGTAGTCACAAACACTAAATCTTCAAATTATGTTCCTTCATGCCCAGTTATATTTATAGGTACACAATGTAGCTTTAGTTGAGACTTTTCCTCTGGTTTGTTTCTATTGTGATGTTATTGTTTGCTGTTCCTTACCATCAAATTTAACAGTTGTCTTGAAATATATTTGGCTCTTTTTTTTTTCTCTAAAATATTTTGGAAAAAATGCTTTATTAAAATAAGCAGTCACAATCATAGACATTAAATTAGTAGATGCACCGTAGATCAGCTGCTCTGTTGCTACAACACAAACAGAGCGACGCCATATTCCTCCAGTAGAGGTGATGATGCAAATCCATTGAACACAATGGCAGAAGTTGCACTTTTGTGGATAAAACGAGCTGAAACAAGCTTGTGTCTTATGAAGCTTTTTTAAACAATTGTGGCAATGTGAGGTTATATTTCTCAAACTACTATATTTGTAGGCTGGAAATGCCATACGACAGACGCTCCTCCACAGATAAGTGAAGCTATAGCTTTTATTTGGTGTTATTTATGTAATTTTTCTGCTGTTCTCGCAGTAATGTAACATACTAAACTGGTGCGCATGCTCTATAACCCCTGAACCTGCGATGTCTATATAAATGTGAACTTTCCCACTCTTCACTTCTAATAAACGGGGCACGGTTCTGAACTGTCCTGTAAAAAATCTTTGCCTAACTTCCTCGTCACACTCACTCGCACGGTCGGTTACAGTAAAATGTAAAAGCGGACGATTGGTGGTTATTAGAGTCTTAAAGTTGCACACTATCAGAAATCTAATCTAACCTTTGCTAAATGTGGTCGGTAGGTTTGTGCCAGCTCACACTCTCTGGATCTTTCACAACTTGCGTTTTTTTTTTCAGGGCTAATGCTAATTGCTATAGGAAACAAACAGGAGAACACTCTAGCTTCAGACTAGCTTAAATCATATCGGACTAGCCACCTAGTGCCTTCACTCCTTTTCATTTCACTCCAGCAACTAAGTCAGGAATATCAGTGTTTGTTGCTGCTTGAATCAAGCTTGAGAGACGATTGTCCAATCAGCTAACAGAAAATAAGCGGTATCGTCAAATTTAAGCGTCTGTTTGTAGTTCCATATGTTTGCAGCTAAAGTAGTAGCTGTTGGAAATTTAGATTCAAATACCATACTTTATGATGTGATGGAGCCGCTCAAACCTGATGTATCAGCCGGTTTTAACATCCATGTTTATGCTGTTCTTCCCGCTCTACAACTGATGTGTTGGTTGCAGTACACACAGTAGGCCTATGTGTGCTTCAAACGTGTATTTAACCTGTAATTTCTACAACCTTGAGCATTTTAACTTGTACAGTCCACCTTTAAGATAGTTTTTGTTCACATTCTAAAGACAAATGGTATTTTTTCTAACATAAAATTTCAAAAAGTAATTTCATTTTCACTCCGGGAATTTCTAGTGACTAGAATCGTTCAGGTTTTGTATTACAACAAGCCATCTTCAGTTTAGCCCAAACACATCTGTATTAAATATTATTGGCCTGTAGAATGCTGTGATGTCAAGTGAAAGTAACTTATTGCAGATTTGTTGACCTGATATGAATGCTTTATATTTCTGTAATTACTGGGCCCAGCATGAAACAAAAATGCAAGACTGTTAGTCAGGATAAACAGCAAAATCATGTGTTCTCAGTGGCTTCATAAAGTGTTGCCATTATTCAACCCTTGTATTAAAATAGGGCCCATTGTTGTAATATCAAAGTGAATTAGTTAATTTACACATCAATATCCATTAGAAATTTATATTATTTTAATAGAATTTACTATCCTATTATTGCTTAATGTGGGTCTGGCCCTTTTTAACACCGATAAGTTGGAGCTGTAAAGCCTGAGCTTGCTCCTGAAAAACAAAGGCATCATGAGTCGCGATGGTGTATGTATCTGTGTGTGCACAAGAGATGCTTTTCCTCCTAGCTCTACTTTACAATTAATTTGGCTAAGCTTATAGGATAATTCGATGGCTAAGTTTAGAGTGAGGCTTGGGCTAGGGTTGGTAGAAGTAGTTTTAAAATAGGAACAGCGTCGACCAGCTGGGTGGTGCCGATGCAAGTGCAAATTCAGAAGCTGGTGCTGGAACAGCCGACAGCCCAAAAGAAGCTGATTCACAGCGTCACAGAAGCAACAACGGCACTGTCAGATGGGAGGACTGTTGATCCAGGGCAGCAACAACTAAGCAGCACATCGAGTCCGGGTCCGGCTGAACGAACGAAGAACCAGAATGAAGACCATGGTCGAGGCAGAAGAATAAACCTTGTCAAAGTCAACAACAAGAATGCAAAACAAAGTGGCTGAAGAGTAGCTGCTAGGAACAAACCACTCACCTTAAACTCTCAGAGCAAGTGAGATACAATATAAATATGTGTGAACCGGGGCTAAGAAAGCGAAGGACATTCGGTAATTTGTTGAAGCTTTAAACTAATTATTGTTAGTTCTATCCTTCTGTTGCTTAGGTAATGTGTGTGATGAACTGTAAAACTCAAACAAGCTGCTCCTGGTCCCCAAACCCCAAAACAGCATATGGCACAAATAAGGTCAACACCCAGAGGTACGTCAGACCAACGCCTGTAAAATCTGCACTACATCACACATCAAAGTTGAAAAAAATAGTATCACAATGTAATCATGTGATAAAAGACGCATATTATATTGACAGTGCTTTTCAACACAACCAGACAACAAATGGAAGAGTTTATGAGATACTTGGCAAATGTTATACAGGAAAGGATTCTGACATGTTAGCATGTTAGGTGACCGGATATTCACTGACTCATTGTAGATGTGAAGAAATTAAAAAGTTAGTACAACTATTTTGGGTATTTCATCTATTTAAGGCTGTAGAGTTTTTCACTGATCTGAGGGCCACCACTAGATTTAGATGAATCAGTCTAAATACAACTTGATGTAAACTAATGTGGATAATATATCAAAACAAACTGAGACACGTATTCACCTACAGGACAAATGAGAAGACGTCAGGTGCTGCTGTTCCCTGTGTCTGCTGTCGGTGAATAACTCACATAACTACCAACATGTACCGTCCTTAGGCGGGGAAAACTCAGCATTACTGAAACAGTGCTAATACTGAATTAAGGGGCTCTTTTTCTGCAAAAATATTTTATGTGACAGCCACATATGATGACTTAGAAATGTGCTGTATTGTCCTCATTAATGTAATCTGAGCTTTTGTTGTTGTTGTCAGTTTCTTTCCCTCTGCCGTTGGACTCATGAACACTCTGTAAACCTGCGACTATGTTGATCTCCTGCACTCATCACATTTCACTTTAACAGTCATATCATCACCTGCCACTTTATTCATCTTTGCACTGACAGATTGCACTATTGTTCTGATGACTGTGTACATTTTTATTGCCTCATTTTATTGGCCTATTTTGCATGCTCTTACTTTTGATTTTTATATATCCTAAATATTTTAATTTAGGTGATATTTGTTATTCTTTATATATTCTTTATTTCTTATGTGTATTTTCTGTGTTATATGTTGCACATTGGCATCATAGAAAAATCCTATTGTGAATTGTTTGTTCGTTCACTAACAATGGCAATAAAATCTTTTCTGAGTCTGATTCTGATTGTAGATTATGGTAGTAGACTTTCTTTTCCAACAAAAAAGTACTTATAGAGGGATTATTTGTTTGTCACACGAGAGATGCACGCAAACCCGATATTCAGAAAGAGCCATTGATTGTCTCATCTCATTACTTAGTTTATCCATAATCTGTTCTTTGCTATTCACATGTTGTCCTTGTCCCACTCCCCTCTGGGAGTGTATCTGTTCCAGATGCTCCTGCTCCAGTGTCGATGCCTGGACCTCGGATCCCACCGAATCTTGACTTCGGATTCCACCGAATCTTGAGACCCTGGACCTCGCTCATTGTTCCACTCCAGCCTCTCTTTGACTGGCTGTCTTGGTCCTGCTAGAAAAAATCGTCTATCCTGCAAGAAAAAGCGTCTATCTGGCTCCACAGACTTAAACTTCTAATTACATCTGGACATACGTCAGTCCTGGTCACATCTACAGCCTGTCTGTCCATGGGAGTGGATCCCTCTTTCACTGTGGTTCTCCTCGAGGTTTCTCTTTTTCCCCCAATGTTTTTTTTTTGAGTTTTTCTTTGCCCGAGAAGGAGGGTCTAAGGACAGGGGATGCTCTGGGACAAATTTTATTTGCCACTTTGTTGTTGTAACAATCTTCTTGCATTTCCTAATAATGATTGTTTCTAATTTTACATTGTTTCTGTTGACATTGACCAAATGTTTCACTGTTGATTTTCTGACAAATCTTGTTTGCTAAATCAACATCTTGTAAAGTCCGCTGAGATAACTGCTGTTGTGATTTTGGGCTATACAAATAAATTGAATTGAATTGAAATGAAAATTGTGCTCATTGACACAGCCGTAGAAACAAGTCGAGCCAGCACTGTCGTCAGCTAACTACAAGAGTATTTATCACTGTGCGAAAACAAAAGTTCACCAAGCATTTGTGAATGAAATTCAAACCTACGACCAGGGCTCAACTTTTGATTTTGACTTGGAGTGAGATTTTTTGTGAGGGTGCATATCATTCGCAGGTTCTGGGGTGGAATGAGGCTCTGAAATTTACATGGAGAATTTGTAAAGCAGCGACCTAATTGGAAGTCTCTTTTTCAGTGGTTGATGGCATCAGACGTATTTCAGCAGTGGGGAAATCATGTTGTACAGGGTGAAAGAATGAGCGGGGGTCTGGGGTCCTCCCCAGAGATTTTTGAAAAAACAGACACATTTTGGTGCATTTTGAGACATTTTACAGGCTTCAAGTGGCTGAAAAAGTGAGACAAAATTGTCGTATTGGATAAAACTTTCAATTACTCTGAGCTTATTTATAAAAATAAAAATTAAAACAGGTGTTCAAACAACCAAGTGAATAAAAGATAAATGGCAATTACGCCTTCTGTTCACGTGGCCCTGAGGGGTCGAGTCTGGGAGTTCCCCAGGAGATTTTGGTCAAAATAAATGTAGTTTCCTGCAATCTGAAGTGTTTTTAACTAACAAATCCTATTTTCTAGCAGATTTACACTGGCACAAAGTCAGCTGTGCGTTAGAAAATTTCACCTCGAAATTTCTACTTTTAGGCCTTCACATGTCCAAATCCTGTGTCAGTGGTTCACAGTGGAGTCCTAATACTCTTTGTTCTGTCCTACTCAGTGAGAGACATGTCAGTGAGGGGGCTTCAGACTGCAGCTCCTGGTTTTTGCAGATGTTCAAACTGCAGGTCCTGAGACTGCAGCCTCCAGCTCTACCTCTGCTGGCTTTAGAGCTGCCTCTGTCTGTGAGCTGCTGTACTTCACAGTGGACAATGCACATAGGCACCTCCACAGCAGTTCTGCCTAAACCTTTTGTGCTGACACTTCGTGGACTTGTGTTTGTTATGTTGTTTTTCTATTGAGGATAAGGATCAGGATTTTGGATCTGCTGTGCATGCTCCATTACCATAGTTTACTTTAACTTTCTGGAGGTGAAAAGTCATCCACACATTTCAGTAGAATTAGAAAGTAAAACCACAGTTTGGGACATTCTAAATGGTGATAAATACGTTTTATGGCATACTATGAAAAAAACAACACTTTTTTTTTTAATCAAAATAAACATGCGTGGGCCCTCTCCTCCCGGGCAAATAACAGCCCATTTTGTGGCCATACAAGTCTGTTCAGTCTGTTTTTTTTAATTATCTATTTGGTGTGACAAAGACATAAAAATGTCAGAACATGAAAGTATTATAACATTGTATTATTATTGGAAGTTTTTATGTTATCTGCTGAGCCCCCACACCCCTTTAAAGGTCCTAAATCCCTTTCAAACGGCCCTGCACTTCCCAGCGCAGACCGTGGATACAGAGTCAGCCTTTACGCAGCCAGTGACAGTGGAGCTGGGGCTGTAGAGGCTCTAAAACTCCACAGACTTTACAAACATGGATCGGGACATCTGAACTCACACTTAGTATCCCTGTATGTGTCCTGGGACAGTGAATGAACTGATCTGCATGTCCAGGGTCGGAGTGGGACTCATTTTCAGCCCAGGAAAAATTTTAATGGACCAGCCCTCTGACAAATAAAAATGTAACAGTATGGGCTCTAGCTGTTTTATCACCCTAGACGAGATTTCAAATCACGCCCCTGATAGATAACCACTCTAGACCCTCAGACCCATAAGCCTGTAATACAAATATATTTAATCTAGCAAGGTTCAGATGTAATCCAGGAGGTCTGGGGGATTCTCCTACCTGGAGAATTTTTATAAAATCAATGCAATTTCCTGTATTTTTGTGAGTTTTAGATGTGATGATCCTATTGTGTGATGTCATTTTTATATAATTAAAAGACATGAGGCAGTTAAATAAACAAAAATACAAATGGGTCCCCCCATTGAGGCCAGATTTAGGGGGCCCAAGCCCCAAATGCCCTTAGCTCCGCCCCTGTAAAACTGGGCTTTAGGAGCGTCAGGCAGACTGACTCGACCTGACAGGACGGTCCTGTGTGATCAGGGCAGGGGAAAGCTGCTGCTTTTATAAGGTTAGTGTCTGTTTTATGTCACATTCAGGCAAAAGTAAAAGTTGTAAAGACCTCTTCAAACATTTCCGCGGTGCGCCGTTTTGCGCGATTTTCACCGCTGTTATTTACACACGTTATCTTTCACTGTACATTTTGGGCATTTTCTCCGTGAATATAAGGCTGATTTGCACAAACTATGGATCACTATGAAGCTCCAGTTTCACAGAATATCACTGGGAGTTTGAAATGCGTCTCAAAGAAACGATCTGTCTGTTAAATAGCTCTGATGTGACGCTGCCCTGACAGTCGCATGCAGCTTCCGAGGAGGGAGAGGAGAGAGAGAGAGAGAGAGAGAGAGAGAGAGAGAGGAGAGAGAGCGATCTTAGACAGCGCATCTGAAATTCAGAGGCATGCGCGGCCGTTCTAGGCTCTACACATTTGAGACTATTTAATTTTGGTTTAAAAAAAAAATGTGTCTGATTTTTCAGCGTGAGAAATGCCAGGTGTGGCGTGAGAGCGTGTGAAGGAGGTGAATTGCGTGTGTCACACGGTCATTGCGTGAGAGTTGAGAGCCCTGGCCTACGGACCCAAAAAAAGTTACATTCAGTGCGTGGAAAATCAGCAAGAAAAACACTGTCTCTAGCTCTCAGGACCAGATGTCTGTCATGACCGCGTTATGATCACTGATTCTCAAAGCAGAGGCTGCTTCATACAGTCTCTCAATTTGTATAAGAAAATAATTAAAAGGAAGTCTCCCCAAGCCAACCCTACGCCACAATGAGACGTCCAGAAGAAACCATTGTACCTACAGTTTCACATTCGCACACACCCCANGCCTCCATGTCATTTCTTCATAACACTATTTTAATAAAACTACAAATACTTCCAAGGTATTTGTCCTGCATTTATTTAAGTCATGATATTATAAGTGTTTTAGGATAAACACGTGATTGTATCCAGGGTTCACTTTAAATTTGTGACATTTCTATCCGAAGTTCTGCTCTCTGTTATGCTTGGTGAGAGCGGATAAGCTGAGAGAGATCACTTCCTCCACAGCTGCAGCAGCACTGAACACTTCTGGATGAATCACTGCCACGAACTCCTCTTTCCTTGATAAGTGTTGTATCTGCTTCCTCGTGTCCTTTCTTATACATAACCGAGGAAGGAAACCAGTGTTATCATAAAGAGAGAAAAACATCCGGGTAAACTGTGTCACGGACAAACTGTTTACACACTTCAGAAAATCCCATGTAATTCAGGTTGGAATATAATGACAGAAGATTGGCATATTGTGACTTGTGTTTTTCCTATGCTTATTGAGCATGTTTCAGATCCCACTGGAGGAGTGACGCAGCACTCCTGGTTCTCTGACAACATAATAGAGAATTGTGCAGTGTGATGCTTGTAAGTTTGCATCCGACTCACGTAAGAAATGGATTGACGTTATATGCAGCCGCAAAAAACAAACAAAAAAAACAATACATACCCTACAAAAAACGTGACGTACAAGTATCTGTCTTGTTGGCACAAATGTCTTTCATTAAAAAACATTCTACCTTAATCTGTTCTCTTTTTTATGGTGTCTGAAATTCCTTGGTTTCATTAGAATCAAGCGTTCAGAGATTAAAAAAAAAAGAAGAAAAAAAAGGGGGAGATAAACGTATCTTATAAAACTATACAGATAGATTCAGCCTCTTTTAAGATGCATATTTTTTTTTTTACCCTCCATTTGAAGAAATATAGTCCCAAGTCAGAACTTCAATAAAAAGTTACTAAAACAATTGATTAATTAGAACATTGTGCATTGCCGCAAAGGAAGTGTTAATGATTTTGCTATATTTTAATAGTATTTTTACATTGAAAACCATAAAAGATGATAATAAAAAGCACTGATCCAGCTTTTCTGTTCCAATACCGATTCTGATACTTTGACTATATCTGCCGACACCGATAATCAATTCGAGTGTAAGGACTGAAATATTTAGTTTTTCTGATCAAAACATAAGACATTTTGTTACATAATGTTATGTAGCTATTATTTATCGTGCAAGTCACAACTTAATCTGAATAAAATGTCAAACATTATGAGATGTTCTGGATTAACATCAGCATTTGTCTCATTTTGTCCAATTAAGGCACAACAATGTATCAATACTAAATGGGCGACACGGTGGCACAGCGGTTAGCACTCTGGCCTCATAGCAAGAAGGTCCTGGTTCGACTCCCAGACCGCCCGGGCCTTTCTATGTGGAGTTTGCATGTTCTCCCCGTGTCTGCGTAGGTTTCCTCCGGGTACTCCGTTGCCTCCTACAACTAAAAACATGTCCATTAATGCCTCCCTGACCCTTCCCCCAGGGCTCCCTGCAAAGAGATTCTGAATCTCAGTGGGACTTCCCTGGTTAAATAAAGGTCATTAAATCAATATCATGGAGTCTATACTCGATCGAGTAAAATTTCCTGGATCGGCAGTGAGATCCGATCCCAGTATCAGATTAGTGCACCCATAAAAATAAAATAACACAACTCCAAACAAACATGAAAAAAAAAATACAAAATTATAATGGCAACTCTGAAGGTAAGAGAAGGAGGTTGTAAAAAGTCAATCAGATGCATCACAAAATGATATTTCATCAAAAATCCAGATTGTGACACAGATGAGCTCACGATTCAATTTGAACACAATATTTGTTATGTCTCTCGTCTAAAATCACATTTGTATTATTGTATCCAGCGCATTAGGATCACTGCACTGACTTTGGTCACACACAGGCTGCTGCCGTCAGAAGGAAGGAAGAGGGAGAGATACTCTGACAGTCAAATGAAGGCCCAAAACAGGATGTTTGGTGAGAACGACTCAAGGTGATGAGATAACAAAATAAAGATCGGAAAGCACTCACTTACATTCACAAACAACAAAACCAAGGGTCTCTCATTTGTAAGTTCTAACACACAAGGGCCAGATTTATCAAGCATTTGCTCATGTGTAAAATAGGTTGGCAGGAGCAAACACTTGACACAGCTCATGATTTGCCTCACTAAGACAATAAAAATGTTTGTGTGTAGGTTGAGGTGGTACAGTATTAAATTTAGTGCAAAACGCGAGCATCTTGTTTCGAGTCAAGTTTCTACAAATTAGTAAATTTTAGGTCAAAATAATCCCATACTGACTTACTGTAAAAGTCAGTCTCTTGTGTTTTAAAATTGTCTGTTTGCTTCTGATCACAGACACCTGCTGTCAAGCCAATCACACTGGTCCGCTCCACTCTTAGCTCTTTCTTTACCTTCTCCTATGCTTATCCAGCAGCCATATTAGTTTGAAATGTGTTTGTGGGTGGAATATAGGAGATTAGCATCAGTAGACCCAACAAAGACCCAATAAAACATACTTTGCAATGTTGCTGTTTGGATTACTGTTGTATTCTCCATTGACTGGCATTGACAAAGCAATAAAATGCCGTCTTGTCTAAATGTGTGGGTTTTTTGGAGACAGGCTTCTCCTTCAAGGGTCTGTGGCACTTTGGGAAAAAAAACAAAAACAAACTTACATTTTCCAATTGTTCTAGTGAGGCAGTTTGGTGTTATGACTTCTGCTGCTTAACACAACCAAAACAGAACATTTTCACTTGTTCACTTGCACTTTTGACATTCTTTCATTTGGACTACAATCTGCTGCGGGAGAAAACATCATGGTGGCTTGTAAAATGTTCAGTGTGCCAAACTTTGAGCAAACTGGAATCATAACATGTTGTACATCAAATGAGATCTACAAGTGTCTACTTTCATTTAAAAGAACTGTTATTCTACAATAATCCATTCTTTTTTTAAAGGTCTTTGGAATTCCTTGTTTTCATTAGAGTTGGCGACAAACTTTGAGACAACATCTTTTTCTAGATCAAACTTCATGTCAGTGTTATTTTCCTCTGTGAAGGGGAAATATGACCACAACAATGAAATTATGTTTTTAGAATAAAAAGGACGAGGTTAGCATGATTAAAACAATGAAGATCAGTGTCTTTTTAGACCAACAACAGTTGTGTTACAGACAAAAAGACAGCATAGCAAATTTTGACTTTCTAATGCTGATTACAAAGATTGAACCTCTTTCACGGGCATAGATGATATTTAACCTCCAAACATAAAGAAATACAGTAGTTTACTTACTCTGACCACTTTTGGATCGCTCAGTGAAGTGGAAGTTTAGTTTCTCTCCATCGAGACAAGCTGCATGTGCCGTTCTCCTCTGAGTCCTAATCCAGTAGGATTGTCTTTTCTTCATTTTAAAGATCAAATATCTGCTCTAAACTAACTCAACAATGTTTTTAGTCCAAAGATTTTGTGTGTAATCCGTTTAAAAAGAAAGCCGGTCCTTTAGAAGCACCTGGTCGTGTAAAACAGAACTGACCGCACTGCCTATTGTCAACAAAAGAGCACATGTATTTCCCTGTCATGTGACTTCCTCTGCGTCCTTGTGCTCATTCTTCACCCCCCTCTGCTGTGAATCTGTGAAACTGCATCAGGTTTTTGACAATACACAATGTCAGCACGTGCATGGGAGAGCCTCCTATCGCGCATGTAATAAAAGGCCTATGATGGAAATAAACGTCATTGGCAGGCTACGGTTGGCTGCACAATGCTTGTGATACTTGGTCCAGACGGCAAGTTGCTAAACTAGTATAGATTGTCATGCATATATATTTTTTGACCTAAACCTTTTTCCTAAACCCCCCCTTTCATCTAAATGTAATCACTGTCCCTCTAAACGTGACTTCTAGCATTAACCGTTTGAAAGTTGTTCAGAAGCACACATTTCGGTGCAATCCAATCTATCATAATAAACCAATCGCTTTAGAAAATTGTTTCTTTGTGAGTTCAATGCACAGCCATAGGAAATGTCAACAGTGCTAGAGCTCAGAGATGCCTTTGCGGTCAAACATCCTGCCGAGTTTCACACAGATTGAAGCGTGGATAACTAAGAACAACAAGGGTTATCCTGAGCCCTGCGGCGCTGCCTGACTTCAGGATGCTTAAGTTAATAATATCACAAGGCTTGAAACAAAACACTCATTTAGCCCCCAAATCAGGCACAGGTGACGAGCCTCAAAGGAATAGTACTGCACACAGTTGTTCAGTCTGCGTGATAAGGATTTCATCCACACCAGACTGAGCTCTACTCTAAATCCTACTTTAATGATGGAAAAATACCAAATAAGAAAATGATAATAGGAATGATGATATGAATTAGAGCAGCTTACAGATAGCGCTAACTTTCATTTATTCATTTTCTACCACTTATTCTCATTAGGGGTTGCAGGTGACATGAGCCTATCCCAGTAACTTTGGGCCTTAGGCAGGGAAACACCCTAGACAGTGGCCAACTCACCGCAGGAATAGACAGACAACTATTAACTCTCTCATTAAACCAATCACAGGGAAATTTAAAGTGATGAACAAATTAACCTCACTAAACATGCATGTTTTTGGAGGTGGGAGGAAACTGGAGTACCCGGAGAAAACTCACGAAGACACAGAGAGAACATCCAAACTCCACCCCGAGAGATCTTGAGATGTTGATTTTTTGGCCCTACTCAGGAGTTGAACCCACGACTTCCTTATTGGGAAGTCAGAGTTCTAACCACTCTGCTATTGTGCACTTTTACATAGGTCAGTGGTTGCAACAATTGAATTGAACATAATAATGGCTTATCTTATCTCATAGTGGCAATAGGTTAGCACTAAGGATGGGACGATTCACTTAATTCACAATTCAATTCAGATTTTGATTTTGCAGTCACGATTTTTGATAGTTCATTTATAATAGCATTTTTTTTTTAAACCTGAGGACACAAAATAATAAACCATAGTAAATTACAAATTTACTGTTGTTAGTGCTCAGAAGTTATTTATCAACATTTAAACAAATAAACAGTCATATATGTCTATGTTTAGAGGTTCGCAATCAGTTTTTAACACAGCATAATATGCACATTCAGTCAGGTCTTGCACAAGTTCACACTTTGTTTCTTCAAACATCGTGGCCATTACTAGGCTATATTATTATTTGTATTCTACAACTATAGTGTGTGTGTGTAAGTCAGTGACTGCATCAGCAAAACTGATCAATTCAGGTCTTTCGATTTGATTGCTCCATACGTTTTCAAAGGTTTATTTTCGGTCCCTAGTTCGCACTCTTACAAAGTCCTGGCTTAATTTCCAACTCTGTAGGAAGTGTGCATGCTCTCACTACAGTTTCTCCAAAACATTCAGCTGGTAAAGACATACAATATATGCGCACACACGTTTGTTTTCCATGCATCTTGTGGACACACATTACATATATTCATATCCACGGCATTTATTCAAATCTTAACCGCAGTCACAACTTACTCAACCTTAAATATAAATCTAAAGCTTAACCCTAACCTATTCTTACCTTGGACAACTTAACTGAGTTTTGACATTATCAATCTGAATAAACTGTTGTTGATTGTCAAATATTTGAAGCTGATTGGTAAAAGTGTCACAACAATATAGGATAAAAAACACAGGCAAGTTTCATGTCCATAAATACACAATTTGTCTCTGTGTGAACATTTTCCAATCGTGAAAATAGTTTAAATATGTTGAAGTCCGTCGGTTGTGCCATGTTTGTTTTCACTTGGGCCCTGCTTAAACCATGATGCTGCACTGTGATTGGTCCACTGCTGCCACGTCAAACATACAGTAATGATGTAGATGGATTCTCAAGATTAAAGTTATAAAAACGTATGTAGACTTTAAATTATGTTGTCATGGAGATCGAATCTTGATCTCGTAAAAAAGTCAGTTTCTGAGCACGGATTTAAGTTCCAACAATGTGACTTCAAAAAGTTGTTGTTGGATCACAAGAGAGAGATGATGTAATCTTAGTTCAACAGATTTGAAGACATTTTGTCCAAAACAGACAGGCATGATACTACAGCATGTTCACTAAGAAGAAGAAAATCAGTGACATGTTTCTGCTGTCACTGAACGCTCTGGACCTGACACAAATCCTCAAAATCATGTTCGCTTTTCACTGCCCTAGAGGTCTTTAAAACGTTTAGCCCGTCAATCAGACAGGAAAATAACCCCATGTGCACAATTAGTAAAACGTCTGTGCCGTTGGGTCTCATCTCTTCCTAAAATGTGAACCGATTAAGACAAGTTCTAATTGATTAGCTTTGTCAGTCCCTTAGGTAAATACTTCTCATAGTTTGACAACAGCAGTGCAGTTGGAGTTTGTAAAGAAAAATAAAAGTTGAAATTTACCACACAAAAAAAGTGGGACCAGAGTTGTAAAGTGTCATGCTCAAAAACATGCTCTTGTCAACCCACAATAGCAGGTCAGGGTAGTTATCTCTAACGATTATATGCCATGACTTAGTTAACATATCTTCTAGTATACAGTAGCCTTAAAGGTGCTAAACCCAATACTTATCATTATTAAGAATGATTGTGAATTGATTTGGGATCAATATTTTACAAAACCTCCACGCTATTGAAAAATAAAATGTGTAAATTTATGACTACAATATTTAAAAAAAATGTATGTGAATCAGGTTTCATTGGCCGCACCCAAAACTTATCATTATTAAAACAATTTTGAAGTAATTTGGGATCAATACTTCACAAAAGCTAGAAGAAAAAAAATAATTTTTAAGATTAAAAAAATTGTTATTGCATATGAGAAAGATTTCATTGGCCGTAGTCGATGCTCATCATTCTGTACCATTATGTGGTAAACATGGTTTTGTCTTACACTGGAGCAGATTTAAAAGCCACAAGAATTTGGTTTTCAGTAACTCGGCTGTATATCATGTGAGGCTAGTGTTAGCCACACATAATGCAGGTTGTTTCAGATATTCATTGCATCTTATTTATGTCATAGTTTTTTTTTTTCTCATTAACTTACTTACCTACTTACCATTGACTTACCTTTTTTAAGGTGTTCACTGCAAATCCGTAGCAATTTAGAGGGATTCCAGTTCTATCGATTTATTGCTGCCACCCACAACTAGTGTCTTCTATCTTCATCAAAATGTAAATGAAAAAGCTACAGGCTTAGATTTACAACCTCCTGCCTGTTAGTGCAGCGTGTCGCACAAGATACAGCCATTTTACAATTGAATTCAATCAAAGTAACTTAGAAAGAAGCAGGTTTTCGGCAAAGTTTCCATAGCTGTAATGCACACTTTTGCCCTCCTTAATGAAAAAGTGGCCGTTCCTCGAGGAGCATGACAACATGTGCAAAGGGTCAATACTCAATTTTTTACAATCAAATAACTTAAAATCAAATCCACCCCTAGCACAGATATCTTGTTATTCCACAAGTTCTGTCTTTACGTATAATATCCCGTTTCCACAAAGTTTCCCTTTTGTTGTTAGCATTGTGGCTATCTCCCGTTAGCATATCAGCACGTCTCGCTCCTAACAACTGTGAAAAATGTTTAAAACGCATAGTAAACAGTTTGGAGGCTCAGTGAGCAAAACGTTAGGGATGTAGGAAGAAGGCAAAAATCTGTAATAACATCTTTAACCTATTACAGAATAACACAGAAAGCGAAGTCATTTGAGAGATTTGCAGTGGTTTTTGCATGAAATTACCTCCAAATATGTCATCCTCTGAAAATAAACAGGCTTCGAGATGATTAATTCACTTTGCCGACTTTGCTGACATCAAATGAGAAGGTCCAACTATTCATTGAGTTATTTTGCTTTGTATTGGATTCCAGATTGTTACGAAACATTGAGCAACAAACGTCACATTGGATTTTTTTCTTGAGTGATATTTGTGTTTTTGTGACTAGGCGAGTCTTTGAAGGAAATAGAAGCATTTTCTTTCTCAAGTCAAGGACATAGTAGTTTCTTGGCTTAGGTAGTAATCACAACACTAAATCTTCAAATTATGTTTCCTTACCATCAAATTTAACAGTTGTCTTGAATATATTTGGCTCTTTTTTTTTTCTCTAAATATTTGGGATATTCCTCCGGTAGAGGTGATGATGCAAATCCATTGAACACAATGGCAGAAGTTGCACTTTTGTGGATAAAACGAGCTGAAACAAGCTTGTGTCTTATGAAGCTTTTTTAAACATTTTGGCAATGTGAGGTTATATTTCTCAAACTACTATATTTGTAGGCTGGAAATACCATACAACATAAGCTCCTCCACAAATAAGTGAAGCTAAAACTTTATTGGTGTTATTTATGTAATTTTCTGCTGTTCTCGCAGTAATGTAACATACTAAACTGGTGCGCATGCTCTATAACCCCTGAACCTGCGATGTCTTTAGAAATGTGAGATTTCCCACTCTTGTTAAGACTCTGAATGTCAGACTGTTCACTTCTAATAAACGGGGCACGGTTCTGAACTGTCCTGTAAAAATCTTTTGCCTGGCTTCCTCGTCACACTCACTTGCACGGTCGGTTAAGCTGGGCTTACACTGTGCAATTTTGAAACGATTTTGCCACGAATTTTTCAAAGACTGAAGTAAAACACCGTCTTCATGTGCACTGTCCTTTGTTTCGCTTCCAAAAAAGTTTATTTAGTCCAAAACACAGCTGAAATTGAAAGTCCATCAGGCCAGCGAGGTCGAGGTTTAGTGTATCAAACCACAAAGATACATTTCAGCTTCACGCTCTCGTCCAGCTCAAAATGTCCAAACAACTCTTCGCATCTTCTGTTGACGGTAACAACTTCATGTTGCTGCTGGACAAAACTTGTGGCGGAGTGACGTACGCTACATGATGTGATCAGGGGAAAAAAGCTCTGAATGAGAGCGGCTGATGATGACGTTATCCAGGGCCGGAGTGGGACTCATTTTCAGCCCGGGAAAATTTTTAATAGAACAGCCTCTGAATAAAAATGTAAATATGTATGCGATTATTAATATTATTTTTTACTTTTGAGTGGGTTATAGCGCCCCAGCAAAGTCAACTGTATCTTTATTTATTTATATAACATGGTTTTGATATAATTCAGGGGGGTCTGGGGGAATTCTCCCCCAGGAGAATTTTTTAAAATTCTGTGCAATTTCCTGCATTTTGGTGAGTTTTAGATGTGATATTCTTATTGATATGTGATGTAATTTTACTATAATTAACAATATAATTATTATCAAATTCTAATGTCAATTTAAAATTTTTCATGTTAGATGAGCCCCCCCTTCAAAGGTCCTCTTTTTTTTTGAACCGGCCCTGCTCTTCCCAGGGCAGACCGTGGAGAGGCACGGAGCCTTTACGCAGCAGTGACAGTGGAGCTGGGGCTGTAGAAACAACACAAACTTGTATCAGGACGTCTGAACTCATGCTTAGTATCACTTTTATATCTCCTGTGTCTTGGGACAGTGAATTAAAATGCTTCGAAACGTCCGTCAAATTCCGCGCGCCCGCCCATTAAAATGAATGGCAGTTTTCAGTAAAGGCGAAAACAATCATAACTCCGTGAATCTGAGGTCTATCTTTGTGAATAAAAAGTGTCTGAAAGCTTGTGAGTAGTAGAGTGTCGTGTGGACTTCAAAACACTCACAAGACTCAGGATTTCTATGTTTTAGCTTCATTTGGCGGGATCAGGTTGCAGCACAGCAGGTTTACGCACATGCGGCTCTCCCCCGCATGCAGGCCCGGCGTGGCTAATCGGGAGAGTCGGGAGACTTCCCGAAGGGCCGGGGGCTTCGAGGCCGGTACATGTCACGGTCCATGCCACGTATGTCAGTGCAGTTTGTACAGATGTGACTGGAGCGGCCGAGCTCCGTCCCAAGTCAGCCACATTTCCCGTCTGTTGTTGGATTAGACCAAGACGCAGAGAGCACGAGGGTAGTCGC
Source organism: Mugilogobius chulae (assembly GCA_038363315.1). Lineage (NCBI taxonomy): Eukaryota > Metazoa > Chordata > Actinopteri > Gobiiformes > Gobiidae > Mugilogobius > Mugilogobius chulae. The sequence continues at coordinate 30,978,928 of CM076412.1, forward strand.
CCTAGAGCAGGGTGGCGAACCCGAGGCTTGCGAACCGCAATCAGAGTGCGGCTCTTTGGCTCATTCAGAAACATTTGTGCCTCCACGCGCTCTCTCTCTTTCCCTCTCGCCGACGTGAGGGAGAGAGAGCCGCATGTGCGTAAAGCTGCTGCTGTAACCTGGCTAATCCCGCTAATTAAGCTAAAACATAGAAATCCTGAGCCCTGTGAGTGTTTTGAAGTCCACAGCGACACTCTACTACTCACAAGCTTTCAGACACTTTTTATTTCAAAAAGATAGACCTCAGATTCACGGAGTTATGATTGTTTTCGCCTTTACTGAAAATTGCCATTCATTTTAATGGGGCGGGCGCGCGGAATTTGACGGGACGTTTCGAAGCATTTAATTCACTGTCCCAAAACACAGGAGATGTAAAAGTGATACTAAGCATGAGTTCAGACGTCCTCATACAAGTTTGTGTTGTTTTTAGAGCTTCTACAGCCCCAGCTCCACTGTCACTGCTGCGTAAAGGCTCCGTGCCTCTCCACGGTCTGCCCTGGGAAGAGCAGGGCCGGTTCAAAAAAAAAGAGGACCTTTGAAGGGGGGCTCATCTAACATGAAAAATTTAAATTGATATTAGAATTGAATAATAATTATATTGTTAATTATAGTAAAATTACATAACATATCAATAAGAATACCACATCTAAAAGTCACCAAATGCAGGAAATTGCACGGAATTTTTTAAATTTCTCCTGGGGAGAATTCCCCCAGACCCCCTGAATTACATCAAAACCACATTATATTAAAAAAAATAAAGATTCAGTTGACTTTGCTGGGCGCTATAACCCACTCATAAAAGTAAAAAATAATATTAATAGACCTAATCGCATACATATTTACATTTTTATTTGTCAGAGGGCTGGTCCATTAAAAATTTTCCCGGGCTGAAAATGAGTCCCACTCCGGCCCTGCCCGCATGTCAGCGAGAGGGAAAAAGAGAGAGAATGTGTGGAGGCGCAAATGTTTCTGAATGAGCCAAAGAGCTGATTGGTCAATAGCCGCATGCGGCTCGCAAGCCTCGGGGTCGCACCCCTGCTCTAGAGCGACTACCCTCGTGCTTTCAGCACGTCTCTGCGTCTTGGTCCAACCGGTGGCCGGTGTGACATGAGCCACACCGGCCCTCAAAGTCCCCCGGCCCTTCGGGAAGTCTCCCGACTCTCCCGATTAGCCACGCCGGGCCTGACGTTATCCCAGCGCTGCTGCGAACACACTTGACTGCCTCAGATCTCTCGCACAGTCTGAGCAGGTTGAACATATGCGGTTATCGCTCCGCACAGTGGGCGCACCTCTGTCGTGAGGTCGCACTCTTCTCGTATGAGATTCTATTCGCACAGTGTGAGTTTGGAGACAATTTTGTACGTATTAAAATCGTGCAAAATCGCACTGTGTATGCCCAGCTTTAGAGTAACATGTAAAAGCGGACAATTGGTGGTCAATAGAGTCTTAAAAGTTGCACACTATCAGAAATCTTTTGATGAAGTTCGCTAGCTGTTAGCAGTTTTATACACACATTTTATCTTAAAAAAAAAAAGGAATGTTTGTAAACTTCACAGTAACTTGTAACAAGGCTCTAACCTTTGCAAAATGTGGTCGGTAGGTTTGTGCCAGCTCACACTCTCTGGATCTTTCACAACTTGCGTTTTTTTTTCAGGGCTAATGCTAATTGCTATAGGAAACAAACAGGAGAACACTCCAGACTAGCTTAAATCATATCGGACTAGCCACCTAGTGCCTTCACTCCTTTTCATTTTACTCCAGCAACTAAGTCAGGAATATCAGTGTTTGTTGCTACTTGAATCAAGCTTGAGAGACGATCATCCAATCAGCTAACAAAAATAAGCGGTAACGTCAAATTTAAGCGTCTGTTTGTAGTTCCATATGTTTGCAGCTAAAGTAGTAGCTGTTGGAAATTTAGATTCAAATACCATACTTTATGATGTGATGGAGCCGCTCAAACCTGATGTATCAGCCGGTTTTAACATCCATGTTTACGCTGTTTTTCCCGCTCTACAACTGATGTGTTGGTTGCAGTACACACAGTAGGCCTATGTGTGCTTCAAACGTGTATTTAACCTGTAATTTCTACAACTTTGAGCATTTTAACTTGTACAGTCCACCTTTAAGATAGTTTTTGTTCATATTCTAAGGACAAATAGTATTTTTTTCTAACATAAAATTTCAAAAAGTAATTTCATTTTCATTCCGGGAATTTCTAGTGACTAGAATCGTTCAGGTTTTGTATTACAACAAGCCATCTTCAGTTTAGCCCAAACACATCTGTATTAAATATTATTGGCCTGTAGAATGCTGTGATGTCAAGTGAAAGTAACTTATTGCAGATTTGTTGACCTGGTATGTATGCTTTATATTTCTGTAATTACTGGGCCCAGCATGAAACAAAAATGCAAGACTGTTAGTCAGGATAAACAGCAAAATCATGTGTTCTCAGTGGCTTCATAAGTGTTGCCATTATTCAACCCTTGTATTAAAATAGGGCCATTGTTGTAATATCAAAGTGAATTAGTTAATTTACACATCAAGAACCATTAGAAATGTCTATTATTTAATAGAATTTACTATCCTATTATTGCTTAATGTGGGTTAGGCCCTTTTTAAGTTGGAGCTGTAATGCCTGAGCTTGCTCCTGGAAACAAAGGCATCATGAGTTGCGATAAAGCAAACCACATAGTAGTGTTTGTAGTGCAAATATCCTGTTCATCTCATCTCTGTCTTGTCAAAGCAGTCTTGTAAGTTTCTCCTTTGCTTTACAATTAATTTGGCTAAGATATTCGATGGCTAAGTTTAGAATTGAGGCTTAGAAATGGTAGAAGTAGTTTGAAATTAAAAAAAATATATTTTCTAGCATTAACTTTAAACAGGATGACCAATCTTGACAGAACACACTGAACAGGATTCCGCAGCAGAAATTTCAAAGCAATAGGAACAGTGTTGACCAGCTGGGTGGTGCCGATGCAAGTGCAAATTCAGAAGCAGCCGACTGCCCAAAAGAAGCTGATTCACAGCGTCACAGAAGCAACAACGGCACTGTCAGATGGGGAGACTGTTGATCCAGGGCAGCAACAACTAAGCAGCACATCGAGTCTGGGTCCGGTCTGAACGAACGAAGAACCAGAATGAAGGCCATGGTCGAGGCAGAAGAAATTAACCTTGTCAAAGTCAACAACAAGAATGCAAAACAAAGTGGCTGAAGAGTGGCTGCTAGGAACAAACTACTCACCTTAAACTCTCAGAGAAAGTGAGATACAGTATAAATATGTGTGAACCGGGGCTAAGAAAGCGAAGGACATTCAGTAAATTGTTGAAGCTTTAAACTAATTATTGTAAGTTCTATCCTTCTGTTGCTTAGGTAATGTGTGTGATGAACTGTAAAACTCAAACAAGCTGCTCCTGGTCCCCAAACCCCAAAACAGCATATGGCACAAATAAGGTCAACACCCAGAGGTACGTCAGACCAACGCCTGTAAAATCTGCACTACATCACACATCAAAGTAGAAAAAATTTTTATCACAGTTTAATCATGTGATAAACGACACATATTATATTGACAGTGCTTTTCAACACAACCAGACAACAAATGGAAGAGTTTATAGAGATACTTGGCAAATGTTATACAGCAAAAGATTCTGACATGTTAGCATGTTAGGTGACCGGATATTCACTGACTCATTGTAAATGTGAAGAAATTAATAAGTTAGTACAACTATTTGGGTATTTCATCTATTTAAGGCTGTAGAGTTTTTCCCTGATCTGAGGGCCGCCACTAGATTTAGATGAATCAATCTAAATACAACTTGATGTAAACTAATGTGGATAATATATCAAAACAAACTGAGACACATATTCACCTACAAGACAAATGAGAAGACGTCAGGTGCTGCTGTTCCCTGTGTCTGCTGTCAGTGAATAACTCACATAAACTACCAACATGTACCGTCCTTAGGCAGGAAAACTCAGCATTACTGAAACAGTGCTAATACTGAATATAAGGGGCTCTTTTTCTGCAAAAAATATTTTATGTGACAGATACAAATGATGACTTAGAAATGAGCTGTATTGTCCTCATTAATGTTATCTGAGCTTTTGTTGTTGTTGTCAGTTTCTTTCCCTCTGCTGTTGGACTCATGAACACTCTGTAAACCTGCGACTATGTTGATCTCTTGAACTCATCACATTGTCACTTTATTCATCTTTGCACTGACAGATTGCACTATTGTTCTGATGACTGTGTACATTTTTATTGCCTCATTTATTGTCCTATTTTGCATGCTCTTACTTTTGATTTTATATATCCTAAATATTTTTAATTTAGGTGATATTTGTTATTCTTTTATATATTCTTTATTTCTTATGTGTATTTTCTGTGTTATATGTTGCACATTGGCATCATAGAAAAAATCCTAGTTTGTGAATTGTTTGTTCGTTCACTAACAATGGCAATAAATCTTTTCTGAGTCTGATTCTGATTGTAGATTATGGTAGTAGACTTTCTTTTCCAACAAAAAGTACTTATAGAGGGATTATTTGTTTGTCAACACGAGAGATGCACGCAAACCCGATATTCAGAAAGAGCCATTGATTGTCTCATCTCATTACTTAGTTTATCCATAATCTGTTCTTTGCTATTCACATGTTGTCCCTTGTCCCACTCCCCTCTGGGGAGTGTATCTGTTCCAGATGCTCCTGCTCCAGTGTCGATGCCTGGACCTCGGATCCCACAGAATCTTGACTTCGGATTCCACCTAATCTTGAGACCCTGGACCTCGCTCATTGTTCCACTCCAGCCTCTCTTTGACTGGGCTGTCTTGGTCCTGCTAGAAAAATTCGTCTATCCTGCTAGAAAAGCGTCTATCTGGCTCCACAGACTTAAACTTCTAATTACATCTGGACATACGTCAGTCCTGGTCACATCTACAGCCTGTCCGTCCATGGGAGTGGATCCCTCTTTCACTGTGGTTTCTCCTCGAGGTTTCTCTTTTTCCCCCAATGTTTTTTTTTTTGAGTTTTTCTTTGCCGAGAAGGAGGGTCTAAGGACAGGGGATGCTCTGGGACAAATTTTATTTTGCCACTTTGTTGTTGTAACAATCTGCCTGCATTTCCTAGTAATGATTGTTTCTAATTTTACATTGTTTCTGTTGACATTGACCAAATGTTTCACTGTTTGATTTTCTGACAAATCTTGTTTGCTAAATCAACATCTTGTAAAGTCCGCTGAGATAACTGCTGTTGTGATTTTGGGCTATACAAATAAATTGAATTGAATTGAAATGAAAATTGTGCTCATTGACACAAGCTGTGGAAACAAGTCGAGCCAGCACTGTCGTCAGCTACTACAAGAGTAGTTATCACTGTGCGAAAACAAAAGTTCACAACATTTGTGAATGGAATTCAACCCTACGACCCAAAAAAGTTACATTCAAGTGCGTGGAAAATCGGCAAGAAAAACACTGTCTCCATCTTCAGGAGCCAGATGTCTGTCAGACCGGTTCATACCTGATTAAAACAGCTGCTCTCGTCTCAATTTGTGTTGTAATCAAAGAAGTTTCCCAGCCAACCTGATGGGCAGTGTATCTTTGTGCATGAGAAAGATACACAGCGGAAAGTGACGTTCATCGATAATCTCTCCATAAAGTAATTTTTTGCGACTACACCAGACCACGGCAGAGTACTGCCTGGATCAAACTATTTTGGATTAAAAAAAAAAAAGTTGGGATTTTGTTAAAGTTTTATGTTTGATAATGTTTAGGTTTGTTAGGATTGTTTTTCCTGTCTCACTTTATGATGATAATAAAAAGAATAATAAATGAAATAAATAAACAAACAAATACATATATCACCGAAAATTGCGTTTTATCATGCCTTAACCCAGCCCTGATTTAATTTACTATATTATTTTAAAATTACAAAATTGTGAGCAAACTTTCTAAAACATTCCCCTACTTTGTTTTTGGCTTGGACGCACAAAGCCCAGTGATTACGTCAAGCTTAAATGGCTTGAAGGACAGCGGGCCGCACAATAAGCACAATGTCGAGTCGGACGGAACAGTGAAGTGGACAATGCGCCGACTGGAATGAATGGCATGTCTGTCGGTGCAGGCTCTGGGTGAATGTGTCAGATCCAAGGAAACTGGAGATTAAAATGAACCTAATACCCTGCTTTTGTCAGTCTCGGAGCTGGACATAAATATTTGATGAGTGGACAGTTGATCTCCTCTTGGCCTGAGAAATGTTCCGGTGCAGAAAACACAAACACGTGAAGGAATAACACTAATTGGAAATGGTTTAAGTAAGTCAATAAAATACAACCTTATGGGAAAATTAAATGTGCATGTGGAACATCTTCATTTTCAGCCAGTGTATTGAAAGGTGTCATTAAAAATTGTCCAGTTTAAGTTGAAGAAATTAAGCATTTAATATAGTGAATATTTTTAAGTATTGAGAGTCCTGATCTGAAAAGTACATAATAGCACCACTTCCAAATTTAAACAATCAGATAATAGCACAGATAATAAGGTCAACAAAGGAAGATCACCCTGGTTCTGGAGGTACAGACACTCATAATAAAATCAATAGAATTTTGAAAATAAAATTAAGAGTTTAAAACATATCGAGGCTAGCCAGCTATGTGCTAACTCTTATCCTCATGTGATTGTTTTCTGTCTAATAAGCACATCTATAACTTAAAATTTTGCCAACGTCTTAATAACTTTGTACTTTATTAAGTTGTAGAAACAGCTCTTACACTCATGACTCAGCTGATTAGCTCCGAGGACATTTTCAATATGACCTTCTTGCTGTGAGAGATGAGTGCTATTGCTCATCTATAGTGATGTCAGTATGAATAAATGTTCTTTCAACCTTTGCTTATGGACTTGAATAAATTCAGTTAGATAGTTAAGATAGTTAACAAGAGAACATGCTATATTTCATTGTTATTCATCAAGATTTGGGATCAGGTGTGCACATACCTTAACTTCAGCATGATATACACAACAGTAGATCTGTTTAAGCAACCCCTAAGCAATGATGTATGTATCTTAGAGTATTGTGGGAAAATGAAATACAATATGTTTACAGCACTGCTTTACAAAGTTGCCTCTATCAGAAATAGATACAATCAGGATCAAACCAGGTCTGAAGCTTCTATTTTCCGCCACAGTCCAGCCTTCATACTCGGTCGCTGCAACTCCTCTGTCTCTGTTTTTCTCAGACCAAAGCCATTCTTCTCCGTATCTACAGTATGTCCTGTTTGAACCCGGGTAAATAACAACAATCCATGGTCGGCTGAATACTGTTTTTCCGTAAGCGTCTTTTCCAATTTTCTGCACGATTTTCTCGCACACTGTTTGTTGATCACCTGTAGCCACAGGCCAATCAAACAGCTGCATATGCGGCAAGTGACAACCACTGGCGTCTTCAAAACACGGCCTCCAGACCTGCTCCACACTCTCTGACCCCCAACACATGCACATAAACAGACGTGAGGCACCTGTCGCAAAAGTTGTCAGACCAGTTCAGACAGGCGACCCTCGGTTTGGTGTGAAAGACCCTTTTGAGAACGCGTATAATGACCTGAACGCCACATCACAGACTGGGTTGGGAAAAATAAACTCTCTATGGATTCTTCTGCACACCTGCTCGAGTGCACTCAGTGTACGGCAGAAGTTAAAGGTGCACTGTGCAACATTTGACCAAAATTAGACTTGAATAAAAGCATGCTTGTAATTTATACCTTTCTGATGCACTAAATAAATAATAAAAATGTGTTTTTACTTTGAGCGGGCTTGTGTAGCAACAAAATAGACCATTTTTTCACCTGGAGAAGGGGTCTTCCTGTTTGTTTTCATGGATACTTTTACTTTGGCCATATCTTTGTAACATGATCAAACAAAACATTTATACACGGTTAAACCTTCTGTTTCTAAGACTGTTGCGTTTCACCTCCAGAAAGTTACACGAGCACCATTAAAATCAATCAGTCTGTTTTAATCAAAACAATTTAAGTCATCTTTTATACTTTTAATATCTTAATTTACTAGGCTTCAGACTTTGTGTTCTTTGTGTCACCTCTGTACTCTCTCGCTCTTCATAATCCATCATTGCTGAATAGAAGATAATGTGCTTTACACCGCTCTGGGCCACATCTGTCACTAAAGCTAAATCAGACATAGATGTGACTGGCACAGGGCCAACATGAAGCTGGAATGTCTGAGCTCACAAAGGCGTGTCTTCAACCACAGGTGGAGATTAAGATTTCACATTTCATTTCATTCAGCTATAAATATACTGTATGCACATGGACTATGTCAGCAAAATAAAAACATACGTATATATAGGTAAATGTTTATAATTAACTTTTCAACGAGGGCTTGTTATATCAATGGTCCCCAAAAGTTTTTTTCTCTAGATCCACCTGATTCTGATTTTACTAATCTTTACTTGTCTAATACTCTTTTTTTGCTTTTTTGTTTTTTGTATGTGAGTGCAAAAGTACATATGTCGTATCTTAATCTTATTTTCTTATTTTAACCAGGAGGAGATGGACGGAGCCTTTTCTACATGTTTTAAACGTTCCCTAACCTGCAAGTTATGGGTTGGTGGGAAAACCGTAGCACCAGGAGGAAACCACCCAGACACAAGAAGGAACTCCACACAGAAAGCTCTGGCCAAGCGGGAGTCGAACCCGCAACGCTATCCACTCTGCCACCGGCGCAATGAGACATTAAAGATGTTAAAGGAGACCTATTGCGGGAGTCAAACTGCTGTGGGCAAGAGCGCTATCTGCTCCGCCACTGTGCCGTCATATTTATGAATGTGTTTTACAAAAGCTTGCCAATAAAAAAGCCTAAAACGCCATTACTGCTGTTAAAATGGCAGTAGTACAGTTATCAGCTGGAACTAGCTTAATCGGGCATTTACGGCTTTGAAATAATAATCATCTCATTTTACAATCATTTGCTTTGTTGAATTCTGTGAGGGGTTTTGTGTTTAACAGTTTAGTTTTGTCTATGTTTAAATACAATTTCAAAACAAGAGAAGTAAAGCTAAAGGTACAAAGTGTTCATAACGTGTTCCACCTCTTTCTTTCCCAGACCCAATCCTCATTAAAAAAAAACAAAAAAACTTAAAGTAACCACGTGTACAGTGTTTTGTTATGTGTTGTTGTGTTTTTGTATGTATGCTTTGTATTTCATGTTCGGAAGAGCGAGTGGCGGCGCGCATAAAAGCGCAGCGGCCCGGAGTCTCACTACAACGGAAATTTGATGGACTCTGTGACAATAACAACCTTTCTGTTCTTTTCTCATGATTTCAACATTCCGAGTGGGAATGTAGATCCAGGAAGAATTGCAGTGTTTTAGTTTTTCTGTAGAGGTAAATTTATATCTGGGGAAAAGTAGGTAAGCAATATATGTAGTGATTTTCAGAAAAGGTTATTATTAGGGTGTAACGATTCACCTAAATATTCGAAGTATCGATACACAGCCCTTACGATCCGCTGCATCGATCGGCGTTCTACTAGTTGGCCTCAATCCAGGCCACACATCGATGCAACTTTGAATCGCTTCGAATCTAAGCCCAAAGAATCGATTTAGAATGATTTAGATATATGGCGAAACATAAACCATACAAACAAACGGCATTCTTAGTAGTGTATTTTTCACATAAATGTTTCATTAAATGCACGTTTAATACGCTGGTTTTCCGCGCTGCGTCATCATCAAGAGCCTGCAGCACTTGTTTCACATGGAATCTACTCCGGACGGAACCGCTGCCGCACAGCCCAGCGGAGGCAACGGACAGTGCCCATCCCGTGGGCCCGCGAGAGCGCACAGAGCGGAGACCATGAGGGACAAAGCCGTAAAGGCGAAACCAAACTGGCCCACGGAGGTAATGCCGCGAAACGACTTGAGCGAGCTCCGAAAAGAACCAGACGAGCTGCAAACACGCCGCCACCGCCCCCCCGAGCTGCAACGCCACAGTCATAACACAGACTCGCGCATTTGTGCAGGCTTATGACTCCGCTGCCAGTCGGCGGCACATGTCACATTTTGGACATATGACGTACTTAAGACGCAACATCACCATGCTTTGGATCTAAACTTCGAGTCTGCACATGTTTGTGGATTTAATATTTAATCTAATGATAAGTCATGAAGATACAGTAAGTTACAGACTCCCATCTCAACACACTTCTGCATCTGTGTGAAAATGATTCAATAAGATGATGAAATGTGAGTCACTTATTTTATTATGATACTAAACTTGTGAATTAAGGGGAAAGTGCAATGAAAAATAATTGTGTTATTAAGCTGAATATCTTAATTACCCTTATCCTTACTCTATCATTTTATTATTTGTTATTGAATTTTTGATTTAATGCAAAATCTTGGTAATTACTTTATTTATGTTGTAAGTTATCAAACTGAATCGAAATATCGTTTTAAAACTGCTGTATCGTTCTGAATCGTATCGTTCCCTGAAACCCCAAAATCGTTTTGTAATCGTATCTCTTGGCCTCATATCGAAATGTATCGTATCGTTCTAAAAACGTATCGTTACACCCCTAGTTATTATTATTGTGAAAATGTATAATTATAAGCATGTCAGGTATAGTGAATTGGAATTGTATAGTTGGTTTGAGCTGGCCAATAGCAGAGGACCAGCTCTTTTAAAATGAGATCAGATTTCAGGTCCTGTGTGGTTCTTTTTAGCTCTTCAGTATACTTTTTCATAAATAAAAGTTTAGTTTCAGTCCTTTTCAAACTTTTCTGCAGTTAATGATCAGCATGTTGTCCTGTGTTTTGAAACCATTATGGCGGCCATCTGTTGCGGCCTGCTGCTCTGGACTGGGAGTTTGTCCTGACCCCAAAGAGGAGCACAGGGATCTGAACAGAAGCTTAGATACGAGGAAGCGCATGTGTGCACCCGAGATAACTCACACACGCACACCTTTAGCTTACACGCTGTTAACTAACTGTCTCTTGGTGCCAGTCCATAACAGTAGCAGCACTGAAGGCTACGTGCTTCCTGAACAGCTTGTGCAAATACAGGAAGTGGTGTCGACCCCAAAATCAAGCCCACCGTTTCAATGCCATCAATATCATCAGTGATCAGTGCAGTTGTGTAACTTTGAGTGCTTGTCTTCATGAACATGTGTTTTTGTCTAAAATGCTCCACTGTGACATTGAACTGGCACTTTTTCAAAAAGTGGTGCTTAATCTGTTCTGTTGTGACAGTTTCAGGGCAGTTATATCTATCTTGGACTATTTCTTAGAAAGAGAAACACAAGCAAACATTCTGCACATTGCTATCTAAGTTTGCTATTTTACATCTTATGTACGTAAGTAACGTAAGCCAGTTCTGCTCTGTTTTCACAGTTTTCAAAACATAGTTTTACAGATATTGTGCAGGTACAGTGGTACCTCGTTTATCGCGGGGGTTACGTTCCAAAATAACCCGTGATAGGCAAAACCCGCAAAGTAGTGATCTTAACTTTTTTATCAATAATTTCAGTTGATAATCTGCCTGGTTATGATGTTTAGTGTCTTTTGTACAGGTAATAATGCGCTGAACACATGATTCATTGCCAGATACAACAGCGCGAGTCGTTTTTGTGACGCTTAAAGAGGGACGGTGCTGTGCGCGTTCGCCCGCTCTGCTTTGGCTTGTTGCCCGTCCGGCTGCGCTCCACAGCCGACCACAGAGCCACAGATCACACGGGCTCCAGAGCCGATACAAAACACATCCGGACTCTAGCGAAGTCACAACACAAACACATTTCTGAACTACAAAAATGACGTTCCAGCGCGAACAAACTTATCATCGTAACTACGAGCTCAAAGAGTCAAATCCTCACCTAGAGAAACGTCCAGCGTCAGGTCAGTTTCCCCTGCATGATCCAAACTGTCTGAAGTTTTCTAAAAGAGCTTCTGTGCTGTTGTCTGTGAATGCTGTGATGTGATACGGTCCAAACAGTGCGTTTGAGAGAACCGCGATAGAGCAAGGGACCACTGTATAGAGGAATTTTTTGTTTATCAACACGGGCGATGCACGTGCACCCAACCTGTAGAAAGAGCCACTGCTCATAGACACAAACAGTGGAAACAAGTCGAAAAACACAGTTGTCAGTTCACTGCAAGACATTATCACTGTGCGAAAACTAATTTTTATTTATTTTTTTATTAGAATAATATGTTCTTAATTTATTCTATATATTTATTCTAGCCTGGATAATACTTTGTATTTAGTGTGTCAAAAATGATTGAAACTGATAAAGCTCTTTTCAGAAGGTTACTTTGTAGAGTGACACAATTGCCAAATAAATGATTGATCGTAAGTCTGTCAGCTTGTTTCTGCTCTGGGTTGTGTACAGAGGCTCATTGGCAGCTTAAAACATATTTGCACAAATGTAAAACAGATATTTTCCACAAAATGTTAAAACACGTGAGTGTGTCACATTTAAGATTAGGCCTTGGGATAGTCTTTAATGTAAATATTGATAATTATTGTAAGTGAACATGTGGTTTCTGAATGCTAAACATGTGCAAAATCACATTCACTTTGAACATGAACTGCTCGTGAAAAGAGCTATTGTATGTAACTCTATAAAAGTTACCAAATGCATTTTTTCGCTCTAAACACAGTAATGACAATGACTATTTTGTTCAGCCACTGGTTTTGTAAATGTAGCTGTAACCGTAGCCCGCAAATGACTTCTATTTCTGTCATAGAGCTTTTATTCTATGTGGCGATGTCAGGCTCTATGATACATGTGCTGACTTTGTCTACAGTCAAATACATGGTGCAGTTTCACAGATTCACCAGCAGAGGAGGAAACAGGATGAGCTGAAGAAGTCAGATGACTGGAAAATATGTGCTCTTTTGTCGACTTTCTTTTCAAACAGATCACAGGCAAAATATTTTGAACTAAAAGTAAGCTTAGGGCAGATATTTTATCTTTAAAATGAAGAAAAGATACTGGACGACTCTGAGGAGAACAACACATGAAGCTATAGTCTTAAGGAAAAATACTAAACTTCCTCTGCCATGAGCGATTCAAAAGTGGTCAGCATAAGTAAAACTACTGTATTTCTTCATGTTTGGAGGGTTAAATATAATCTTTGCCCCGTGAAAGAAGCTGAATCTATGTAATCAGCATCAGAAGGTAAAGCTGCCTCCTCGTCTGTAACACAGCTTTTGTTGGTTTAAAGATTAAAAAGACACTCGTACTCATTGTTTTAATAAATGTCGTATTTTTATCCTAAAGACATTATTTTGTTGTAGTGGCTCATATTCTTTCACCCAAAGTAGAATAGAGGAAAATAACACTGACATCATGAAGTTTGTTTTAGAAATAGGACATTATTTCAAAAGTTTCTCGTCAAACGCTGAAATCCAATGAAAACATGAACATTCAAATGCCTATAAAAGAAAACGGATTAATGTACAATAACAATTATTTTTAAATGAAAGTAGACACTTGTAGGTCTCATTTGATCTACAACATGATTCCAGCTACACAAAGGCAAGGAAGAAGGGTCAAAATCAGAATAGGGCTGTCATTGAAAGAGTTAACAACAATAGCAAAAAAAAACAACAAAACAAAAAACAAACAAACAACAAGCTAAATCAGTAACCAAAGGGCAGTATGACTGACTTTGGAAAAACAATGTAAGTGCAGTTTTTCTGACCAGTACTCAAATGTAGTCATTCATGTTTTATTATAGAAATTTGGCTTAGAGTTTACATTTTACTTGTGTTCAGCAGAATTGACTCATGCTCTGTCAAATGTGTTGTTTGTAAAAAAATAAAAATAAAAATAAAAAATTGTCATTTGACTTTTTTTCCCCTTATTTTAGGATAATTTAATTGATCAACTTTAAGCACTTTTTTAATTCCCATAGATACCCTGCTATGAGACTGATAGTGCTGCTGTATACTGTAGCTTATGGATTTGTATTTAGTATTTAGGTTATTGGAGGTCAGCGGGTGTGGGAATCTGCTCTGTAGCCCTGATTCTGTCTCGGTCTCACAGAAACTGACAGAAGAGAAAGTGCATCCTGAACATCACATGGTCCAGCAGCCGCGTCATGTGGGTCCGACTAGAGACGAGCTGTGATCATCCAGCCTCTTTAACACAAGCCCTCTGGTTATTTTTGCTATTGCTGTTTTTGAAATGATTTGTGATAAGAGTTACTTCAGGGAAAAACCGATGTAACCAAACTTGCACCAATTTAGTTTTATCCTGAATTTCAGAGTTATTTTTATGTAGTAGTTCTCAGCTTTTTTCAGATGCAATGACATAATACCTTGCATAACTGCGAAACACTCGTACTACCTTCAAAATAATATAACTTAGAAATAATCAATTCCATGTTTCAGGGGAAGTAAATACAAAGTAAACAAAAAGGGCATAGAATAGACCCCTGAGGAACTTCACATGGCAAGGCAAGTTTATTTGTATAGCACAATTTATACACAAAGCAATTAAAAGTGCAGGAAAAGATGGATCAAAACTGTATTACAGAACAAAACTATATTATTAAAAATATAAATAATCTTATATCTGACTTTTCAGTCATCTGCACAAATAAGCAGGAAATGTTTTGAGTCTAGATTTAAACATTGTTACAGTCGAGGCCTGTCACATCTTCAGGAAGACTGTTCCACGTCTTAGCTGCAAAAAACTGAAACACTGATTCCTTATCTTCCCCTGACTCTTCATAAGGCACTAACATGTCAGAGTGGTTCTAGTCCATGGAGAGACTTAAACACAAGCAGAGCTGTTTTAAAGTCTATTCTCTGAGCCACTGGAAGCCAGTGCAAAGACCTAAGCACAGGACTAATGTGATCGTACTTCCTGGTTCTGGTCAGGACAGGAGCAACAGCGTTCTGGATGTACTGCAGCTGTTTTACAGCTCGTTTGGATAGGCCGGTGAGCAGGCCGTTACAATAATCTAACCTACTGGAGACAAATGCATGGATAAGTCTCTCCAGGTCAGGCTTTGACACTATACTTTTGATTTTGGAAATGTTTTTAGATGGTAAAAAGCTGCTGATGTTATTGACTTGATGTGGCTGTCAAAAAGTCTACCCCAGATTTCTAACTTGACTTGAAGGTTTCAGAGAGAGACTGAAGATGACTGCAGACACTTTCTCTGTGTTTCTGTGGGCCAAAGATTATAACCTCAGTCTTTGTCTGAGATAAGCTGGAGAAAGTTGTTTTGCATCCACACACTGATCTGTTGGATGCAGTGAGAGAGTGAATCCTCTGGCCCATACTCACCTGCTGTTAGTGACACATAGATCTGAGTGTCGTCTGCATAGTTGTGATAGCTCACATTATTATTGCGTATTAACTGACCTAATGACAGCATGTAAACATTGAACAGAAGGGGTCCCAAGATTGATCCCTGTTGAACACCACAGGTCAAGGCCAGGTGCTCAGACACACAATTTCCAATTTCAACAAAATACTTCCTGTCTTCTAGATAGGACTTGAACCACTTCAGGGCAGAACCAGAGATGCCCACCAGTCCTCTAGTCTGTGTAAAAGGATGTCATGATCAACCGTGTCAAAAGCAGCACTCAGATCCAACAGGATTATGACAGAGACTTTGCCAGCATCTGTGTTCAGGCGAATGTCCTTAGTTACCTTGATAAGAGCTGTTTCTGTGCTATGGTGGGGTCTGAAACCTGACTGGAAAACATCAAATGTGTTGTTTATAAAGAGAAAGTCAGTGAGCTGTTGGTAAATAACTTTTTCAAGAACTTTTCCTAAAAATGGCAGATTTGAGATGGGTCGATAATTGTTCAGTACTTCGGCTTCAAGACTGCTCTTCTTCAGGAGAGGCTTAATGACGGCAGTTTTTAAAGCACTTGGGAATATTCCAGATTGAACCGACATGTTTACTATTTGAGTGACAGGTGCTGACAAACTACTCAGTACAGGCAGGATGGAGTGACAGAGTGAATCCACTGTTAAGAACTACAATCTTTAATCAAATCCAAAACAGTTTAGAGCAAAAACAAACATCTGTAAATACATGTGTTACTTTCCTAATTTCTTAAATTTGTCAACATTTCTGAAATTAGGGTCTCAAAGAAATTGTTTTCATTAAAGAAGGCTTTAATCTAAGAGTAAGCAATTTTCTCTGAGACAAAAGATATAAGGTAACATCTGCATGCTCAAAATTAGATTAGGCTTTTTGAGCAATGTAGAGAGGAACAACCCAGTTCACTAGGACCTCCAAACTTTCAGAAATAATTTTGTCCATTCAACCCCAATTTTGTAAGCATGCCTTCTTGTATAATAAGAAATTCAACTCCCACGCCTCTATGTAGTTTTTTAATACAAACGGGCAGATTGGACCACAAACAGTAGCAGGGAAGAAAGTGTCATTCTTATCAAATTTACAGCTGCAGAGGGTAACCACAGCAGGTTGGGCAACACAGCACTCACTGACAGGAAGTGCACTGAACCTGGGGTCAAATGTTCACACTCCAACTACTCTACTTTTGAATACTGTCAAAGGTGTACAGTTTTACACTTTTGAGGGAGATTCTGACACTTGATTTTGAAATGTTTCTGTATTATCTGAAACCTCACATAGTACTGCTTAAAACTTGTGTATCTCTTTAGAGACAAGCAGGTGAGATTCAGGTCAGATACACAGAATGTTTGTATTCTTTGTAAAAAAAAAAAAAAAAAAGAAAAATCGGTAGCACTTTAAAAGACCTCCACGGTACCTACCAGTTAAGTACCGTGTCAGTTACTAGTAACTAACAGTGACACTTACTAGTACTTACTGTGGTACTTACTGTGGTACTTACACTGGTACCTAGAGTGGTACTTTGAGTGGTACTTGTGCCAGCAGTTACTGGTACATACCA